>OX463843.1:6266532-6340703 GCA_949825065.1 Odontocerum albicorne
ATATATATATATATATATATATATATATATATATATATATATATATATATATATATATATATATATATATATATATATATATATATATATATATATATATATATATATATATATATATATATATATATATATATATATATATATATATATATATATATATATATATATATATATATATATATATATATATATATATATATATATATATATATATATATATATATATATATATATATATATATATATATATATATATATATATATATATATATATATATATATATATATATATATATATATATATATATATATATATATATATATATATATATATATATATATATATATATATATATATATATATATATATATATATATATATATTATGTAAGTTTTATAAATATCTGAAATCTTTAATGAACAATTTAGATTGTATCGAAAAGACACATTAATAATACATTAATAATACAGGCAGTTTTGTTCAAGTTTCATTAAATTATAATAAGATTTCAAATCAAAGACTGGCATACGAAGTATTAAGAAGTGTTTCAAAATAAGGTTTTAAAAACAGTCAAAAAAGGTACGAGTTTCTCTGTAAGCATTGTGGTTGTGAAACAGAGAATATGAAATTTTATGGTCATGGGATGTGAAGGGTCTATTGTGTTACTTAGGACGGATCTGTTAACGGCAGGTGGTGGATCCAGATGCTTCTAACGCACACGTGCACACACCATACCATTATAGACCCATCCTGGTACGAGTATTATGGGGGCGGAACATTATGTATTCCACCTATCTCGAATGTTCTACAAAAAAATACTTGGTTCTCGATCCTCTCTGATAGTTTATACCAGGGCTATCGAGTCGAAGTCGTGGAGTCGGTTTGTTTTTTGTGGAGTCGGAATCAAAGTTGGGAAATGTTAATATTGTATAAAATCGACGACTACATTTTTTTAACGACTAAGAATTCAATTTTTTAACGACTAAGACTTCAATTTATTAACTTATTCGTAATTTATGTATCAGCTACATAAATTACGAATCATCACGAAATTGTGTTACTTACAATAATATACGTAAATATGTATTTATTTTTATTGTAAATTGTTTTATGAAACAATGTTTATACCACTTTTTGAAACGGTATAACCCTACCGGTTTCAAAGTGCACACCTCATGATCAGGGGAGCACAAACAAGGCTGAATTCTGTTCGAACTGGTACTGAGATACACGCTTCTAACAGTAAACATTTGGGTTGGGGACTGGGGGTTGAGCGACGCATGGGACAATCTGATTTTGCTTCATGATAATTCACCATCGCACACAGCAAAACCGGTCAAGGAAACGATTAAGGCGTTTAGTTGGCAAATACTTTCACATGCGGCTTACTCACCAGACTTGGCTCCATCCGATTACTAATTATTTGCATCGATGGAACACGCACTTGCTGAGCAGCGCTTCACTTCTTACGAAAATGTACGAAAATGACTCGATGATTGGTTTGCCTCAAAAGAGCAACAGTTATTTTGGCGTGGCATCCACAAATTGCCAGAGAGATGGGAAAAATGTCAAGCTAGCGGTGGGCAATACTTTGAATATTTTTTTTTACCATTTTCATATTGTACAATAAATGTGTATTTTCTATAAAAAAAATCCAATTTCATATTTACAGACCTACGTATATGCCGTTCGATATTACTTTTAACTCTTCCGTATTGTGAGAAAAATGACTACCCAAAGAGAAGAATTACTCAACTTGCTACAATCTTTCATTATTCAGCCATATATCGCATTAATTTATCCTCTTTACTCTGACTTTCGTACTTTGAATTGCATTATGAAATTACGAACTATCTGCCATCTAGTACAAATAGCTTGTACTATGATGAAATTACGAACTATCTGCCATCTAGTACAGATATCTTGTACTATTATGAGGAATCCCCGTAAACATTATTTCCAAAAAAACCACAGCACCAGCACTATCAAGTTTGTGTAAACTATACTCGTCCAGTTTGTGTGTGGCTTTAACCGTAATCTTTAGCATTGTCACCGACTCCATTACGTCACTGTGGCACGTTTGTTTTCTGCCCTCAGAATCATTTAATCCGATTTAAGAACAGCAATGAAGTCATATCTAATAGATTAATTCTATTTCAGAGAACTAACTTATTATTTCTTTATTGATTATTTGTTGTTGCATATTATTGTACAAATATAGAATAAACAGTTTTGATATTTGTAAAAACTACTATTTTACCTTAATTTAAGTAGTTACGCCACGTAATTAAGTATAACATGTAGACCGCATGGAGGATACGAGACTTGTGAAAATTGATAAGACTGAAAACCCTAGCAGCAGGAGATTACCAGGAAGACCGCCGAAAAGGTGGAAGGACAGCTAGACATCATCATCCTAGGACAGTCACAAAGAGGTCATACGACCTAGACCAAGAGGAAGATGAAGAAGAAGAATTAAGTATAACATATGGTTGTGCATAGTAATATACGTGTCTATACTATAATTTGTGTCGGAGTCAAACATGTGAACTTTCTGGAGACAGAGTTGGGGTAGGAATTTTTTTCCCGACTCCATAACACTGGTTTATACATCTATGATATACTCGTATATGTATCGAGTATGACTTCCTTAGAATAATCTCATTGATAAAAAGTCAGCATCCCAGATACATATTTATGTGTTCTTTCAATTCATCTGAATCCTACTCACAGCGACACGTCTGGTTGTTGATTCCCCTTATTGATAATCATAAACTTCCTTGCCAATACAACCTTTATTATGTTGGATATACCAAATGATACATCAATATATGCATTCCAAAGTATATAAAGAGTTTAACACACAACGAACAAGCCAAATCAACGACTTGTGAGATAAACACTAATCACAATTGATAAATTACGTATCAAAGAAGCACTACTACCCAAATATAATCATGAGAGAAACCATTGATACTAACCTTTCCCTTCCGGTGCTACAAAAAATTTAAGCGTTCCTGTGCTGTGTATTCAAAACACATGTAAAAATGAGCGACTTAAAATAAGAATATTCATAACGAATCGCTTAAATTAATTAAATTTGAAGTCAAAAGTGATAATAATTGAAATTTAATTGCTGAAAACATGAAAAAACATTCGCCGACGTTCACAAAACGGACGCAGAAACCACCTCGTATGAAAGCCCACTAGCTACTGAGACGGAACTCGGAACACTAACACTGTGTATGTTATACCTCGAAGGAAGAAACAATTGCGAACTGAGATTCGATTTCTTACGTTCCCATATACCGAAGTAGAGTGAGAGTGAGACGTGAATAGTGTCGCTTCCTTATTCATAGCAGTTTTGAGAATGAATATACCTACGTCACACACTGGCACACGTTTGATTGTATTGGTGAATTTATTCCCGATTTTCACAAAATATCTCTGATATGGCCGATAAGTGCTAATTATTACTAATATTATTTTTTCATTCAATGCGTAAATGTATTACGGAGGAATACCTAAAATCTGAAGCAAGTATTTATTATATTTATAGAGATATTAAAGTTTTTAGAAGCAATGTGTACAAGTTATACATCACACGACAGGAAGGGTTAAGGTCGGCTTAAACTGTGAATACAGTTTTTAGAATGAATATACCTACGTCACACACTGGCACACGTTTGATTGTATTGGTGAATTTATTCCCGATTTTCACTAAATATCTCTGATGTGGCCGATAAGTGCTAATTATTATTAATATTATTTTTTTATTCAATGCGTAAATGTATTACGGAGGAAGACCTTAAATCTGAAGCCAGTATTTATTATATTTATAGAGATATTAAGGTTTTTAGAAGCAATGTGTACAAGTTATACATCACACGGCAGGAAGGGTTAAGGTCGGCTTAAACTGTGAATACAGTTTTTAGAATGAATATACCTACGTCACACACTGGCACACGTTTGATTGTATTGGTGAATTTATTCCCGATTTTCACTAAATATCTCTGATGTGGCCGATAAGTGCTAATTATTATTAATATTATTTTTTTATTCAATGCGTAAATGTATTATATTACGGAGGAAGACCTTAAATCTGAAGCCAGTATTTATTATATTTATAGAGATATTAAAGTTTTTAGAAGCAATGTGTACTAGTTACACATCACACGACAGGAAGGGTTAAAAAGAAGAATTTAACAGAGAAGATGACTTCAAAATCCCTGTAGCTGGTTGTGCGTTTATTGCATATACGGATATACATCTAATTCAACTAACACAACATTAACTTTAAAACATTCTGGAAGTAAGGACTGGCCCCTCCTTAGTTGTCAACCAAACTCCAAGCTGTAGTAGTTTTGATATCTGCTGACAGCACTCGCGTGATTAGAAAAGTTTATATCTTTAACATTATGCATTACCATGAGTCACGGGCGCGTGACAGAAAATAAACAACTGCACGTTTCCGGAAATATCTGCTGTTTCCCATCGCCACAAAGTTTGTCATTAGAATTCTTTAACCTTTCCTTCCCTGTGTTGGGTATCTTCTACACGTTGCTTCTAAGAACCATCAATATCTCTATAAATATAATAAATACAAGGTTAAGATTTTAGGTATGCCTCCATAATATATTTACGCATTGATTTAAAAAATAATATTAATAATAATCAGAATTTATCGACTACATCGTTGGTATTTTGTGAAGATCGAAAACAAATTCGCATTTAAACGCTGCGAGTGCCTCGTCTTGACGATAGGTGAATAGTATGCGGGAAGCGCGACACTATATTCGTATCTCACTCTTGCATACTAGACTGAATTGCGAGAACCTGAATTGTCTCAACGTCGCAAGCAAAGGCGTAAGCGCCGGGGTATGCGACTGACGTTCCGCGCCACTAGTAGCCTCTAGGCTTGCAAATAGGTTAGACGTACGCCCGTTCCGTGAGCGTTTTTTAATGTTTTCAGCAAATAAATCTCAATTATTATAATTTTTAACTTCAATTATAATTAATTAAGGGGATTATCTATGAATGTTCTTATTTTTCCGATTTAAAATCGCTAATTTTTTATTGCGTACTCACTACCCAACACCGGAGCACGCGCATTATTTTTATCACCGTAAGGGAAGGGTTAAAAACGCGATCGTCTCAATTGTTGAAGTTATAGGGAATTAATTTTCTTCAATTGATTTTTTTTAAGGAATTGTTCTTTAAAGATGAAGTCATTTAGTGGTTTAATTTTTGCTGGTATTGTCAATAATTTATTAACAAGACTTTTAGTATTTGAACACCCTGCACCTCATTATTTGATTATATTAATCCAAAATTTTGATATTATATTAATTTTATTTTTTTATTTATTTATTTTTCACATGACAAGGAATGTACATAATTACACATGACAAGGAATATACATAATTACACATGACAAGGACTAAACTAGGCTTTTGCTAGTGCTAATATTCTAATCAATAGTAGGCTAATTCATTATTGACATCCTAGTTTATTTTTATAATACTTCTTTTTTCAAAACCTTTCTTCATACATACATACCCCCACGCCATTTTTATGTCAGGGTACGAAGAGAAGATATTGTGCCAGACTTTCCAATCTTGACACACATAATCTTGTCAATTCTTCCCCATCCATAGGCCTTCTCAAACAACTAAATACTAAATCAAAAGACTAAATATATTTCCTTGTTTCAAAATATAATTACCTTGATTCAATCTAATGAGGAGTCGTTTTAGATAGTGTATTTTTATAGCGCTCATAAAAAAAAGATTTCCATCTTTTAGTTTAGATCGCACTAGATGGGGACTTATCCAATCATATCGTAATTTCCTTGGTCTTCCTCTACCACGAATTTCACTAACATGAACCCATATATTTTTTTATGTTAGGCTCACTTCATTCATTCGTTCCACATGCCCAAACTAATAACCATTGAAAACAATTTAATTTGCCTCTTCAATCAGAATCGAAATAAGAAATAGTTGTGTTTTTGTTGAGCTGAAGGTTTTTTTTTATTATGACAAAAATGGATAATAATAAAAACAGGCAGGTGTTTGGTGAAATATTCAAATCAAATATCTATTATGAGATGTCACTGCGAAGAGATACTACTACAAATTGATGCCTGATAACGATGTCGCATAGTCTTGTTTATTGGGTGTGATTAAGAAATACGAGATTAAACGTTCATCGAAAAAAATCGCTTCATTAGAAAGACACTGTCAAAGAAAATTCGATAGGATATAGTGAAAGGAAATTCGATAGGATACAGTGAAAGAAAATTCGATAGAATATAGTGAAAAGAAATTCAATAGGACACAGTGAAAGGATATTCGATAGAATATAGTGAAAAGAAATTCGACAGGATACAGTGAAAGGAAATTCGATAGAATATAGTGAAAAGAAATTCGATAGGATACAGTGAAAGGAAATTCGATAGGATACAGTGAATGGAATATAATAAATTTATTTTATATATACGACCCTTAACACGTTCGCTGCTAAAGACGCCCCTGGGGCGTCAACACATTTTTTGTAGAGACGCTGATGACGCCCGTTGCGCGTCATTCGATTCTCTTTGTTTGTATGGTACCGAATATTTTAAGATTTTAAGGTTTCCGTAAGATTTTAAGGTTTCGAAAATACCGTAAGATTTTAAGGTTTCGAAAATATGATTTTTTTCAGTACCTCTACACTATTCTATAAATACATATCGCAGTGAATGTGTTAAGGGCGTCTTTATATATAAACATGATACATACGTTTTCTTTACATCACATTTATACACATAAAACTAAAGACAAAATATTAACATATTAAAAAAAAAACAACCGAATTTATAATACACATTCTATTAAAATACACTTATTCGATACTAAATTAGGGAAGATAAAATATTATTAAGATCAACGAAGAAACAATATTAGAAGGCAACTTACCAAAAAAAAAATTGAATGAAATAACCTCCCAGTTGGAATAAATCCCAGAAAGGAATAAATCTCCCAGTCCAAGACCTAAGACATGAATGCCCTAAAAAGACCCTACTGAACTTTCCAATATCTACATTAAAAATATCCACCACTCTAGACCCAAATATAGCATTTTCATAATTTATGAAATACAACATTTAACTCTCGTTAGTAAATTACAATACTATTGATGCATTTCAATTGTAAAATGAGTGATTCTAGCAGGAGTGTGGAAACCAATTTAGGTCAACATATTGGGGATTTGAACGATTTTGTTTGTTTAGTTACTCAAATATTTTAAACTAATTATTCACAACTATCAACATATCTTCTTCCACGTTGAATTTTTAACGATATTTTGTTTATATAAGACTACCGCTGAAAACCAAGCTTCAAAGAGGTATGTCGTCCTTAACCCTTCCCTTACGGTGATAAAAATGAAACGCGTGTTCCGGTGTTGGGTAGTGAGTACGCGATCAAAAATTAGCGATTTTAAATCGGAAAAATAAGAACATTCATAGATAATCCCCTTAATTAATTATAATTGAAGTTAAAAATTATAATAATTGAGATTTATTTGCTGAAAACATTAAAAACCCATCTGGCAACGCTCACGGAACGGGCGTAAATTTAGTCTCGTTGCCAGCTCAACAGCTACTGCGGCGCGACAGGGTTGGTGGCTAACTCGGGCGTGGCTTACACTTGCGAGGTTGAGACAATTGCGCTCCTCGCTATTCAGTGACGTATGCAAAAGTGAGATGCGAATATAGTGTCGCGCTTCCCGCATACTTTTCACCTATCGTCAAGACCCAAGATCGAGGCACTCACAGCGTTTAAATGCGAATTTGTTTCCGATATTCAGAAAATACTAACGATGTAGTCAATAAATTCTGATCATTATTAATATTATTTTTTAAATCAATGCGTAAATATATTATGGAGGAATACCTAAAATCTTAACCTTGTATTTATTATATTTATAGAGATATTGATGGTTATTTGAAGCAACGTGTAAAAGATACCCAACACCGGGAAGGAAAGGTTAATGAAACCAGGATTCGTTGGGATTAAACTGTATCAAAAATAAATTAATCCTTTACCGAATACAATGAAACAGTGAAGTTCAATACTAGATTGACAAAGTTATTCGCGATGTGTCAGTTAGTTATCAATTTCAATTAATGTGACGGTGCATCAGCGCATTGAATTGATACTGCCTCGATTTATTAAAGAGTTCCAATATCCCACTGTGCGCACCTATGAATTAATCACGGCGTTGCATGGCACCATTGAATCACACAATAAATGGATATAAGTTTGTAAAAATTGAAATAAGTTAATTCAGAAAGCGAGGAAATTTACAAAAACTTGCGTACATCAAATAGACTAAGTATGAATAGCGTCAGATCGAAAGGTAGGGTTATTGAGAGACGAAGTAAGAGTGAATAAGACATATTGAAAAAAGAAGAGAAACAGGCACAGTACCCGACGGTAAGTAATACACATCGGGCTTAAGAAAGAGACTGTCGGTCATAATCGGCTTTGTAGAGCGTCGTCTCTGTCACACGATGCGCTAACAGTATCGCGACGGAACACGTGTATGAATGACAGAGACGACGCTCTATAAAGCCAAAGTTAGCCGATTATGGCCGACAGTCTCTTTCTTAAGCCCGATGTGTATTATTTACCACCGGGTTCAGTAATATATTGAATGTTGGGTTATACAATGCGTTTAACGACTGGAATATTTCACGAGAAGCAAAGGTATCTGCTCATAATGAATATTCTAAGTCAGTACCAAAGTAAAATAATGCGGAAGACATAAGAACGATGGGTATACCATAATGTATGGAAAAACAATGTATGACGGAATGCTGATTTAAAGCACATGCAAGACTTAAGATGAAGAAAGAACCATTGATATGGTTGTATTATGAAGAAATAATTAATGATGCTTGATTTACAAAAATAGTCCTTAATATGTTTTGATGTTTTCGTAGTTCTTCGTACCAGTTGTATATGGACTTTTGGAGTGGTATTGCTTATCGAGGTATGATAAGTTTGGGAAGTCCTAGTAGAAAAACGTGGTACGACCAAATTAATCAATGTCCGAAAGAGGAAAGTCTGCATAACGAGGTGTATGGACGTGGGAAAAGTGCAAGATATGTATTAGAATAGAATGAAGTGTGTTCACGCCAAAGCGTGACGCGAAATATCGTTCCGATATTGGGCCGCTCTGTTATCGCTGCCGGCCCTGTCGCGCGATTTAGTAGTGTTCTCACAAGTTCTAAAATATAGTATTGTCGCGAGTTATAACGATTTTGGCGCGACGAACAAATTCCCGTCGATTGGTCAGTTGGGCACAGAACGTCATCTGGATTGACACCATAATACCTCAAGAGGAAAAATAGCAAGCAATACTCTTCAACAACGAACCAGTAACAATAAGTTTTCAACCACCGTGACCGACATCTTCAGCCCGAACGAAGCTCTAGAGTCCTGGAACATCAGCAGAAATCAGCCCATATGTCCGACTCCCGTCTTCAACACCTGTGAGTACCTATTCCCTTTTTTCATCATCCGATGGTGTAGCGTTCGCTTCATCAAAGTGGATATCTGTTCTCTAGAGTTTTGTTATTCCAATAAAAATATATCGTAATGGTGATAATGATAATATTATTATTCAATAAATGGTACATAAACCTACATTTATAACGAGAACAGTTTCTTGTTTATGGTTACCTAAGAGCCATTAACAGATTCAGTCAATCTGATCTAGATAAAAAGGTGAACGGACAAAAAATCCAAATTCAGATAAATGTTATAAACAATCAAGTGTTTAAATATGGTTTGGCTTTTGGCGCCGTTTGTCGTTCCTCCGTATTCGGAACGACGAGACATGGTCATGCTCTCTGTTGTTGTTCTAATGTGTATATGTAGTCATCGACAACCTGCGGTGTGCATAGACAAAGAGAGATAATTTAAGCAACGACAATCATCGACTGTCAATAATTAGGTGTCCTCAGATCTGAATAAAATTATTCGTATCGCTTTGTTGGGAGATAAACTAAAATTATAATTAATTCTGTAATAATTTTCGACTTTCAAAAATCAAAATAATAAAACGTCAAAATAATTTATAAATCAACATTTTAAATGAAAAGCAAAAAAGTATTAAATAAGCAAAGAACATCAGGACTTTTTATTGTCTGTGTTTTTTTATGTGTCAGGAATACTCGTAGATATAAGTTTTATTGAAGTGAAAAAAAGTGTAAACGTAAGTTCTAGGATGTAAAATGTCAGATAATTAGGTTATATTAGTTATTTTTTTAAATTTAATTAATAAATGAACAAATGTATACAATATATCAAATCGCTAACATTTAAAGTTTACTCGTAATGCTGTATATTGTATTTTTTTCAAGTTGAAACGTGGATCACAAAAATCCGAATGCAAAATAATTAGGAAATATTATTGATACATTATGGTATATCAAAAATTTAAGATTGTTTTTGGTACCGTATTCTCAAACTAAGTTGTTAGGAGCATCATGACTTGCACATGTAATAACCTTGTTAAATGAATTTTCGTATATCGACATCTCGGTAGATAAATTAAGGATTCATAATTTAATTGAGTCACTTAAGTACAACTAAGTCACTTAAGTACAACTAAGTCACTTTACAGAGGAGCAAGAGTAACATTGTTCCTGTTGTTAGTATGCTTTATTTATACTTTTATGATAATATTTTCTTTCTTGTTATTTGATGTATTTAGGTTGAACCTGTATCCAATATAAAATAAATGTTATTCTTCTAAGCATAACTTAACTGAGTCACTTTACACAGAAGCATGAGTAACATTGTTCCTGTTATTATCAATCAATCAATTCCCCCTTCTTTTAAAGCTCCACAAGGGAGCATAGGGAGGCCACCAGTCCTCTCCATTCAGAGCGGTTTCGGGCGGTGTTGGTAATCTCCCTCAACGACATTCCTAACGCTCTGACTTCCTTGTCATAGGAACGGTACACCATGATAGAGGGTCTTCAACAGCGCTCTCCTCGGCCAACTATCATCGGACATTCTCAGAACATGTCCCAGCCGGGACCATCGCCTCTCCCGAATTACAGATAACGCGTACAGCGTGGCTGGTTATGTGGTCATACCACCTGACTCCCAATATCCTCCTGAGACACCTGTTGGTTATGTGGTCATACCACCTGACTCCCAATATCCTCCTGAGACACCTGTTGGTTATGTGGTCATACCACCTGATTCCCAATATCCTCCTGAGACACCTGTTTTCAAAACTAAGTATCTTGCGCATCTGAGCCTTAGTCAGATATTTATACTTTTTTTTTTGTTGTCATTTCATGTATTTAGGTTAAATCTATATTAAACGTAAAATAAATACTATTCTTCTAAGCGCAAGCATTTGTACAGAATTTATTTGGCTCTTTTTAGTATTTTTCAACATCCACGTTTACCTTACATACATAAAATTTCCCTTACATACTTTAAGAAGCGACTGAAAAAACTCTTAATTTCTAATCAGTAAAATAACGTGTTTCATTCCTGATTTTTCTTTTCCTTTCCTCTCCACCATCCCTTCCTTTCCTTTTGATTGATGATATCTCACTTTATATGAAAAATAATATTCGGGTGATTGCCCGTCTTTGTGGGGTTCGTGGGCATGTGCTCACGTATGTGTTTATGGATTTCGTGGGGATGGATAGTCATTTGAATGATTTATGCACATGGTCGCATAACTTGCTTCATTTACTTTTGTCTGGTTGGTTGGAAAAGATTGCCGCCTGGCAATAATCCCATCAGATTGTATTGCAATAAAAGTGTTAAATAAATAAATAAAAAATGGTATTAAAGTAATCTTGTGGACTATTATCTTGTGCAGGTTTGCCATCCTTAAATTTTAAATAAACTTAAAAGTCGTTTTATCGGTATTTCTGAGTAATACATCTATAATATTCACGCAGACGAAATAACAGAGACCATTAATTATGGATAATTCATGAATTTCTCTTTTAAATAATGATTTCGCCGAGATAAAATTTATTGTGATAGTCCATAAACATGCAATCCATCTATTATGATCTATTTTATTTAAACATCCGGTGAAAAGGTTGACAGCCCATGTATACCGAAATGAAACAAGTTTATAGTATCCATCTTAAATCGGATTTATCGTAAGTTTAAGAGAAGTAATCTTGCTAGAAAAATATTGTCTTGTTTAGAGGTCCATTCTATACAATAAGCGTCAATTAGGAGGTAGTGCTTCCGTATAAAAAAGAAGCTCAACTGACCATTGTAAAAGGTTTCATGATTCATTGGTATGCACGCAAGTCTTTCATGATATGGTTCTTGGAGATACCAAGAGAAGAAAGTCTTCTTGGCTCTTTTTATCCATATATGAATTAGAGAAAGTGTCCACAACAATAGCTACTGCATCTAATATCTAATATTCATTTTAATTGAGTAAGTAGCAAATAGCAATCTTCGATATATGATTTCTATATTGAAGTCCAGCGATTTAACTGAGCCATTGTGAGGGTATATCTATTTAGTGTTGCATGACGCTGAATATTTAAACTCTAAAACTAAATATACCAAAACTTCAAATCAACATTTGGATCTAAGTGACAAAATGACTAACCAAATATCCAAATGTAACTTTATAATTCTAGACTCTTGAGTTGATGAGTTCTGTTTACGTATGATGCACGAGTTGATAGGGAAATGGAAATAGATATAGTGATAGGAACCTAGGTAAACGGAGCTCTTAATATAATATACAATAACTGTACAATGTCAAAAGTAGCCAAAATAATAATAATACATGATAGTGTATTGGTGTCGATATTGCCGTATGGAATTAGAACTTGGGCAATATTCGACATATTCGGGTACTAGTCACATACACCATCGCTAATGGGTATCCAGGCTCATTAGATTAGTCCGATAATGGGCCATTACATGACCAATGACAGCGGATACATCCCTAGTTAGCTGGGCCACTCTGGTTCCACGTCCGATGACAATCGGTGGATAAAAAAAACCCGAAGCTTTATAGAAAAACACTCGCGAAGATGCACTACCCTGCTTGGCAGCGAGGGCGATTCTCCTCTCGGTGATCCAGAGACTGACATCATGTCAGAGCCAGCTTGCAGGATTCCAGGGGCAAGCAAAGTAAAGCAGAGGATACAAATTCGTCCAGGAAAAAGGTTTGAAAAGCTAAGGGCCGCGACTTGGAACCCTGGAACGTTGGATGCAGAGGCACGGTCTGGGGGACGTAGTCCGGGACAGAAGAGCATACAACCTGAGGACGAGGAGAGCTGACCCCAACAGTCTTCGCAGACAATGAGTTGGGATGGAGCCAGGGAGAAGAAGAATTATAACTTGGGCTTGACAGAATTAGGATAGAAGTAAAATTAATGTTGTATTACACTTTCGTTGTATACAGCACAACCTGATGAGCTTATTTCCACGTGGCAATATCTTTCAACCAACTAGAAATATTTTAAAGAGGCCTTAAGTGAAAACTAGACTGGAATCCTTTTTAAAAATATCTGGGTTCCTACAGGAATCGAACCCGCAACTTCCGGGTTAGGAGTCAAGCTTTTTACTAACTAGACTACGGAGATTATCTTATATTGTGCGGATGCGTGCACTTAGAAAAATTGTGAGATGTCAATGAAGAATATATTACAAATAATTGTATTAATTAATGGATGTTTTAAATAAAATAAAGAAAGGCGTTTTACGATACTTTGGATAAGTGGAAACAATGAAAAACGAAAGAATGATTAAACGAGTATACAAATCAGAAGTGTAAGGTGTGCGTTGAAGATGTAGATGGAGGAAAACATGGGTGGATCAAATAAACCAGATTTTGTAAGATGGTAAAGTGAGAAATGTGAATAATAGAATATTGTGCTTGAAGAGATATATGAATGTGAAAGAGGCGAAAAAATTTTGAAGACCTGTTCTCTCTGTCTACCCCGCAAATAACACGACGCTTGATATACGAGTATATGAATAATTTCAGACACTTTTTTTTTCAAATTGCAAACTAATATATTGTCGTGGCACATCCTACTTTTCGACTTAAAAGGGTTGGCAATGAATTACACTTTTCAATTTCCACGAATTACACTTTTCAATTTCCACCACACTTGAAACGCTTCACCGTTTTGAGATCTTATCGAAATGACAATGGTGAATAGCTTGGAGAGAAAATTAAAGGAGAAATGGTTCACTAGCAGGAAACCCTAAAAATGCTTTATTGGGTTTTCTCCTTTCGAGAAAGTATTGATGTGTGCTCTAAATCTATTTCCATGTAAAGAGACTAAAAGAGTCTCATTGTTGTGAGTGTAATATTATGATATGTGTGGAACTGACCAAATTGAGTGAAAATTGACAGAAAAATCATTCCATGAAGGTGTTCTTTAAAATAAAGTTTGAATCACGAGGAAAAAACTATTTTTTTTATCGATTTAACTTATAATAATCCGTAACTTATCTATACAAGAAGAATGGATTATTACTCTTTATTTAGCCATAAATTGTTTTTTATCGATTTAACTTATAATAATCCGTAACTTATCTATACAAGAAGAATGGATTCTTACTCTTTATTTAGTCATAAATTGTTTTTTATCGATTTAACTTATAATAATCCGTAACCTATCTATACAAGAAGAATGGATTCTTACTCTTTATTTAGCCATAAATTGTTTTTTATCGATTTAACTTATAATAATCCGTAACTTATCTATACAAGAAGAATGGATTCTTACTCTTTATTTAGTCATAAATTGTTTTTTATCGATTTAACTTATAATAATCCGTAACTTATCTATACAAGAAGAATGGATTCTTACTCTTTATTTAGTCATAAATTGTTTTTTATCGATTTAACTTATAATAATCCGTAACTTATCTATACAAGAAGAATGGATTCTTACTCTTTATTTAGCCATAAATTGTTTTTTATCGATTTAACTTATAATAATCCGTAACTTATCTATACAAGAAGAATGGATTCTTACTCTTTATTTAGTCATAAATTGTTTTTTATCGATTTAACTTATAATAATCCGTAACTTATCTATACAAGAAGAATGGATTCTTACTCTTTATTTAGCCATAAATTGTTTTTTATCGATTTAACTTATAATAATCCGTAACTTATCTATACAAGAAGAATGGATTCTTACTCTTTATTTAGTCATAAATTGTTTTTTATCGATTTAACTTATAATAATCCGTAACTTATCTATACAAGAAGAATGGATTCTTACTCTTTATTTAGTCATAAATTGTTTTTTATCGATTTAATAGTAGTTTGGTGTATGGGAGTGAAACGTGGACGTGGACAATGACTGATGAGAGCTGAATACATGCTGTAGAAATGCATACATTGAGAAGAATACATGGGCTGCAATGTACGATAGATAACAGAATGAAGTGATTAGGGATGAATGTGAACTTGAAGCTGACGTGTTGAGTAAGATAAATAAATACATGCTGAGATGGTTTGGGCATGAGAAACGAAAAAATAAGAAAGACTAACAAAACAATTATACGGTGCCAATGTGAGTGAAAAAGACCAAGGAAAGTATAATATGATTGGATCAAGTGAATTATATTTTAAAAGAAGGAAATGTATAAAGTCAGAGAAATCCTATTATTCTTCTTGAATTTAAACTTGGAATAATACCACATGAACTTTTAAGTTTGGAATACCACATGAACTTTTAAACTTGGAATATGACAAGAATTTTTAAATTTGGAATACCACATGAAATTTTAAACTTGGAATACCACAAGAATTTTTAAACTTGGAATACCACAAGAATTTTTAAACTTGGAATACCACAAGAATTTTTAAATTTGGAATACCACAAGAATTTTCAAACTTGGAATACCACATGAACTTTTAAATTTGGAATACCACAAGAATTTTTAAACTTGGAATACCACAAGAATTTTTAAACTTGGAATACCACAATAATATTTAAACTTGGAATACCACATGAACTTTTAAATTTGGAATACCACATGAACAAAGAAATTATAGTTGTTTTGTTAATTAAATAAAAAATATAAAAAAATAATAATGGCCGTGAACTCTTATATAATATATGAAGAAGTGTAAAAAATATATTAATTTGAAAGAGGCTAAGGGGTGTGCGTCGTAGATAAGAAAATCTGACGCATGTTGATTGTCTGAGAATTCGAAAAACCTATGTAGGCTTGTTATTGAATTTGAGTGGCTTGGTTGAATTTTTTATCAACGCAACATTCACATCGTTTTGCTTGGATAAATGGTTAAGATAAGAACAAATAATAAAAAAAGTATGAAATAAGAAAAATATTGATTTGACACTTGTATAATAGCGTGTGGTGACAGAAAATAAAGTCAATGGGACACTAATAATATATATATATATATATATATATATATATATATATATGATATACTCGAACCGGACAGTATCAAAATCTGCTAACACGATCGTTCACAATAATAGTTTGGCGCCAACTTTATTGTACACGTATATGGATGCCCTTAGTTGCCTAGTTGTACTCCTAAGACGCTTGTCTCCCAGCCCGGAGATTGCGGGTTCGATTCCCGTTGGAAGCAATTTTTTTTATAAAGTATCCGGTTTTGTTTTTATTTAAGTCCTCTTTTACATATTTCTGGTTGGTTGAAAGATATTGCCACATGTCAATTAGCCCGCCAGGTTGTACTGTATACAACGAAAGTGTAGTACATTATAATACAATACATGGGAGTGAAATATGGACGTGGATAAATACTGATTGCCAAATAAATGCTGTAGAAATGCGAAAAGGCGTGATGGTTTGAATTGTTTTTTTTCCTTCACCTTCTACAGTATTCATTTTACTTTGATCACTTTTTGTCATGTCCAAGTTTCCAAAAAATCAGTTTTAAAATCCCAAAAACATTAAATGTACCTACACTTGAGAAAATGTGGGATGGTTCCAGTGATATTTGAAATTTCATATCTCAAAGGGATGGGGTAAAATTGTTTTTTTTTTTACAAATCGAATAGTTTTTTTATAAATCGAAAAATTGTTTTCTCTAAACTGACGTTTTAATTCCTAATTTTCATTATACTGACTTTCTAACGTATTGTATGATTTGTATGTATCTTTAAATGGGCCAAGATCCACTATGAATTAATACTAATTACGAACATTTAATTTTAGGAAAAAAAAATCGAAGATCCAATTATCGAATGCCCCATCCCTAACCAATGCAGACTAATATAGTGACTTTTGACAAACGTCACCAAATATTATTTGACTTTAAAAAACTGCCACATTTTTGTTAATTTGAAACAAGATGCATTAATTTGTCATTATTGTTAGTTTCATGTAATGTATTTACCGAAATAACTTACTATTTATTAGAATCGAGGCTTATATTTAAGTTGATAAAATAATTAAAATTATGAACGTCGTTACAAGGTTGTGTTGGGGCAAATAAGTGAACTATCACAGGGAACATGTTACAATTTCTCAAGTATAGTCTGTTTTGTGGTATAAAATATTTTACTCGCATTTTACGTTGAACCTAAGATAGGAGAGACCTTTATCCCTGAGAGCACTACGAGAAAAAAATATAATTGTCTATCTAGTGCTGAGATATATTTACGATTCGGACGTTCGTGATAAATATTTATTTTAAACAACAAAAAAACAAAAAATATATATTTTTACAACATAAATATATTTTAGAATATGTACCCTTGTATTCTAAATGAAGGATATTCATTTAGAATACAAGGGTAGAACAAATTTCTTCCACTGCTATAGCAGTGCGCCGATCTCTCAGGGTTATAGTCCAAAGAATTAGACACTTACTATATATTTATATTGCAGGTAAAACGATACATTGTTCTAGATAAATCGTAATAACGCTTATCTTTTGAAGTGAAAATGTATGAATAATAATATTCTTAGAAAATATCATAAAGGTGCTGACGTGATTCAGTTTTTTAAAATGAAATTGATAAAATGAATAGAAGTTTCATACAGTAATCTTATTCAAGGCTTAAGTTACCGGAAACTTTGAAAAACTTATATAGGATCATTGAATGTTACCATATACTAGAGAAAATGTAGCATGTTCCCTGTGACAGTTCACAAATTTGCCCCAATACAACCTTGTAACGAAGTTCAGTAATTTTAATTATTTTATCAACTTTAATATAAGCCTCGATTCTAATAAATAGCAAGTTATTTAGGTAAATACATTACATAAAACTAACAATAATGACAAATTAATACATCTTGTTACAAATTAGCAAAAATGTGGCAGTTTGTTAAAATCAAATAATATTTGGTGACGTTTGTCAAAAGTCATTACGTTAGTCTGCATTGACTAGGGATGGGGTATTCGATAATTGGAATTTCGAAAATCGTAATTAGTATTAATTCATAGTGGATCTTGGCCTATTTAAAGATGCATACAAATCATACAATACATTAGAAAGTCAGTAAAATGAAAATTAGGAATTAAAACGTTTGTTTAGAGTAAAACAATTGTTCGATTTATAAAAAAACTATTCGATTTGTAAAAAAAAAAACGATTTTACCCCATCGTTTTGTGACAAACGTCGCACGGTTCATCCTAGACTTTCTGAAGTATAATAATAAAAAATGTACAAATAATCTTACTTTGAAACATGTAGACTTTATATGACCTTTTATTAGCTTACGTGTGTAACATTCGATTCACAAAATGTAATTTAACGAAGTATATTTAAACATCAACAATTGAGACTACACCGATCATTGCACAACGTCCTCTAATTGCACGAGTTCGCTGTCACAACATTGCATCTCAGCGAACCAATCGCTGTCCGCAACATAATTTATTATCCATAACAAAAATTGCGAAGTTTTTTTCGTTAATCTAAAATTAATAGATTTGTCGAGTCGTTTGCCACTCGCTAGTAAATCTTAACACAATGCCACAACTCACAGAACAATGCACTTTATATATCCCGAATGTGTCGTACTTAGCATACGGGCAGATAACATTCCAAAAATAAGGTTTCCGGTTTGAATTTGGCGCCAACGTTTTTAAACGCGATACGTCTAGTCGCGTTGCCGTTTTGAGCCGAACTGGCGCTTACAGCTCTAACTAGAAGCAAGCGGCAAGTAGTAAGTAACTCGCGAGGTATTGTATTTTTTTTTTATTCGTAACCGAAGCAACGATCACTATCAATCCAAAAATCTAAATCTCGTCACTTGTTCGGTTTTATTTATTTATTTAAAAATAGGCGTATACTTTAAAAAAATAAACAAAATAGCTATCAAATAAAATATAACATTATCTCATAATAACAATAGAAATAAATATACAACAGAATGAAAAAAAAAAATAATAACGTCTAAACTTGAATATAAAATCAAATAATAAAAAAAAAAACATTTATATACTATTTTTTCTTCCCAGTGTCATGTCAGGTCCCCCCAACGTTGAATGAGAGTAGACATCTTTGTCCTCGGCAGCCCGAAAAAGATCCCCAACGCCCCTTATGCCAGTCCAATCACATATATTGCGAAGCCAAGAGATTTGCCACCTGCCAACACCTCTTCGGCCTTCTATTTTGCCTTGGATGATAAGGTGCAGTAATTTGTACTGTGCTCCTCTGAGTACGCCCCGTGTCCTGAGAGTAGACATCTTTGTCCTCGGCAGCCCGAAAAAGATCCCCAACGCCCCTTATGCCAGTCCAATCACATATATTGCGGAGCCAAGAGATTTGCCTCCTGCCAACACCTCTTCGGCCTTCTATTTTGCCTTGGATGATAAGGTGCAGTAATTTGTACTGTGCTCCTCTGAGTACGCCCCGTGTCCTGAGAATAGACATCTTTGTCCTCGGCAGCCCGAAAAAGATCCCCAACGCCCCTTATGCCAGTCCAATCACATATATTGCGAAGCCAAGAGATTTGCCACCTGCCAACACCTCTTCGGCCTTCTATTTTGCCTTGGATGATAAGGTGCAGTAATTTGTACTGTGCTCCTCTGAGTACGCCCCGTGTCCAATCTCGTATATTGCAGAGCCAGAAGATTTTTTTAACCTGGCGAGTTTATTGCTATGTGGCAATCTCTTACAACCAACCAGAAAGATGTTTTTATAGGCCCTAAGTGTTAAACAGACTGGAATCCTATTTAAAAAAATCTGGGTTCTAGCGGGGATCGAACCCGTAACCTCCAGATCGGCAGACAAGTGTCTTACGAAGATTTGCCTACTGCCAACACCTCTTCGGCCTTCTATTTTGCATTGGATGATCAGGTGCAGTAATTTGTACTTTGCTCCTCTAAGTACTCGTACATGACGCAAGTAGGACACCTTTCGGATTTTAATATTAGTCAGAAACTCTCTATCAACTTTGGCTCTTCGCAGAACCCTTGTGTTGCTGACCATATCCGTCCGGGGTATCCGTAGCATTCTCCGGTGCATCCATATTTTGAATGCTTCCAGTCGGTTCATACTACCAGCTTTGAGAGTCCATGATTACACTCCATGCAATAACACTGACAATAATACAAAAGGGACAAAAACATACGTGGTACAAAAAATCAAATATTAAAATATGAATTGCTTTTCCCATTTAAAAAACCCATTACATCGTCTCTCTATCGTTATAGGCAGAGAGGAGAGAGCACCAGACTTTCATTTTGTGACACGTATTTTGCGTCTTCAACATTTATACATATTTTTCAACAGCTCCTATGATTTTTCTGACTTTTAAATTTCCTTCTTTCAAAATAAAATAGACTTGATCCAACCACACTTTCCTTGGTTTCACTCCAGTACGCCGTCAATTTATGTTTGCACTAATTTGTTTTGTTAGTCTTTCTTCATTCATTCATTCACTCCACGTGCTAAAACCATCTCAGAGTGGTCTTCTTTATCTTGATCAATACATCAGCAAGTTTGATTTACTTAATGCTTTAAATGTATCATTAATTTTTTTTAAATGCACAGAGAAATTTTAAATATTTTTCTTAGTAATGTGATTAATATTTACATTTACAATTCGAAAATGAACGTTCTTAAATCCAAAGTCTTGGCATTTGAAAATTGTGAAAGACAAATTAAATACAATGTTTGAAACAACTAGTTGAGTAATTCTGTTATTTATGAAGTATATTTTATGATAATGGAAAGGTGGAAACACTGTCAAAAGGGTACTTAAATAAAAAATACTAAAACCAAGCATTATTAAGATAAGACAAAATTATAAATCACAAAAGCATATAACTGCCAATATTGAAATATGAGACTGAAACGTGGGCGTGGAAAGATAATGAAAAAAGTCGAGTATAAGTAGTGTCTATGGAGCTATGTGTCTATGGAGATATTGCTATGGTTGCTGAAAGTGAAGAGGAACTACAAGAGGCCTTAACAACTATGGAAAGCATTCTTCAAAATAACTACAGTATGAAGATAAATAAAGACAAAACAAAGCTGCTGACTGTAGGCCGAGCGCAACACCAGATGAGAATAGTGATGTCGGGTAAACCACTAAAGAACACCAAGGAGTTTGTCTACCTTGGGAGCAAAACAACATGGGACGGTCGGTCCAAGAGCGAGGTCGACAGCCGTATACATCAGGCTAGACTTGCATTTAATAAAAGGTCGAAAATAATAGAATCAAATAATATAGACCTAAAACTGAGAATACTCCTCATCAAGACCTATGTATGGAGTATCTTGATGTACGGCTGCGAGACATGGTGCCTATCCGAAACAGATAGACGAAGACTAGAGGCTTTTGAGATGTGGTCTTATAGAAGACTATTAGGAATTTCCTGGAGAGACCGCAGCACAAATGAAGAGGTTCTCCAACGAATCGAAGGAGGAAGGCACCTGCTCAGGATTCTGTCTGAAAGGCGTGCAAGATGGATCGGTCATATAATACGACAAGAGGGCCTCTTGCATGCCATAATGGAGGGTATGACCGAGGGGACAAACTCTAGGGGACGCCTACGCCGAGAGTACCTGGAGGACCTGTTGGTGGACGTGCGCTGCTCAACATATACAGATTTAAAAAGAGCCGCACAGGACAGGGGGGAATGGAGGAGAAGAGTTGAAGTTGCTGCAAACCAGTCTTAGGACTGCAACCACGGAGAGAGAAATAGTGTCAGCCAAGAAATATAAATTATTGTCAGCCAAGAAAAATAAATGTCAAATGCAAGCTAAAATTAATGTGTTAAATAGAGATAAAAGACTAAGAAGTTGAGCGGATAGATGATGAAAGACTAGCTTTGAAAAGAGGAAAGATAAGAAGTAAAACATACAGTGAGAACTTATAGATGTATGAATGTGGAGGAGGCGACGGAAGTATATCGAACTTAGAATTACTAGGTACTGTATCCTCTTTGCCCCCTCCAATAGTTTTGTTTCATTTCGTCTGTTCCATCTGCATACTCAAACAGTGAAATTGCGTGATGATATTTCGTTGTCGTTACTGGGCATCGTAGTCGAGGATTACTCGCTAATCTAACGTCAATTCAGTTAGTAAGCAAAACTGCGCGGTGTGCTTTTGTTTCTTTTTTCTTCTTCTTCTTTTAAGTGAGAGTCATTGCACACCAGCTAACTCACCAACCGCACCGCTTTATTAGATCTGATGGCATACCGAAGTGAACGATCGGAACACGCCGGCATAATTGTTTTTTTTTAATGATATATAATCGACGTAATAGGTATCTTTATATCCCAGAATACTAAACAAAAAAAGGTATTGATATTTATATATCCCCGAATACTAGACGAAAAAAAGTTATTGATATTTTTATATCCCCGAATGCTAAACGAAAAAAAGTTATTGATATTTTTATATCCCCGAATGCTAAACGAAAAAAAGTTATTGATATTTTTATATTCCCGAATACTAGACGAAAACAAAGCTATTGATATTTTTAAATCCGCGAATACTAGATGGAAAAAATGCCTGTTTTGTTCGAGGGGAATAGCACAACGCGGGACTTGAACCGACGACCTTTTGCACTGAAGTTCAATGCATTACTACGCGGTCATTAATCGCAATGAGATGTAAACTATAGTATATATGGTTCGTTTACAAGCCAAGTGAACCAAGTCCATTCTGGTTAGTTTTGAGTAAACTACGTTCAAACATTTTAGTGTCTCTAATTTTGTACGGTATTTTAGTGATCGCAATTCTGAAAAGTGTTATATTGAGTACATTTATTACACTTATTTTGTACAAAAGCATTTTCTGCTAAAAGCTAAAGCTTTTCGCACACCTTTCATGCAGTGATCTAAAATTCAATATTTTTGGACTTGGTTCACTTGGCTTCTGAACCATCCATATAAGAACGCAAATTATTGTTGTGTGCTATTTTTTTTAACAAAAAACCCTTTTTACGTAACTTTAGGTTTAGATTATTATCGTATTAGCCCGACTATAAGGCGAGGTTTTTATTTACAAAGGCAACACGTAAATAGGGGTCGCCTTATATTCGAGTTTTATTTTTCATAATATTATAATGGCGAGGGAAATGTTTTTTCTCCAAAAACGAGATAAAAAATAGGGGTCGCCCTATAGTCGGGTCAATACGGTATTCATTCAAGATTTAGATTCCTTCAAAATATACCAAAGTTATATTCTACAATAATAAGAACTTTATATTGCTAACATACATACAGATTTTCATGCATTTTTTAGATCAACGTTCTAGTATAAACATAAATCTTTATATTTATGGAAAAACTTATATTATTTTTCACTGAACCTGTAGTACTGTTTGTAGTAAAGATATTTCTTCAATATGCATATTATAATACTTTTATTTGGCAATATAAAGTTCATTTTCTTAATTCACTATATTGATGAATTCTTTTATTTAGATTAATTAAATTAATTTTAATTTCAAACAAAAAGTGACCAGATTTCTATAGCAAGTAGTAATTGCACGATGCAAGTTACAAAAGAACTGTAAAAAATATTTAAATCAAATAATCATGTAGAAATAATGTTACCAGTAACAAACTCAACAAACTTATTTTAAATTAATGTTAAATAATTTATTTATTTTTCAAATAGCATAATTATATTACTAGTTATTATTAGTTTTTTTTATATAGCTTCCTTCTGATAACTTTAATGTTAGTGGGATCTTTGTGTTAATATAATTTAAAGAAATATTTAGATAAAATTTTTTAAACGAAATTTATTCTCGTTATGAAATTGATAATTCCTGTTGTCATGTTTAAGTAACGAATACACAGCATTACTAAAACGTTACGAATGCGGTCACCAGTATTCGGCGCTAACTGACAAGGTACAAACAGGCTGAACCAACGAAGCAAAATGTACATGTGAAAATATAACCACTTCTTTCAAAGGTTTCTCATTCTTTACAATGTACCGTTCGAATGCCTCTTCCCATTTGGGAACAAGTTAAAAAACCTTATTGGAATAGTTAGGCGGGTCTGGACAAGACTGGAGCTGTTTCTGGTCTTTGGGAAGAGAGAGGATGGGCAAGGATTCAGAATACAGGTATTCCCCGTTTTACACGATTTAATTGATTCTAGAAAAAATCGTGCATCTAGAAAAAAAAAAAAAAAAAAACGTAAAATGCAAACGAAACCTTAAAGTAGTTGAAAAATGTATTATTCGATTTATTTTCAATTAGAAAATATACATGGTTTATTCCTTTTCAATCTAGTAAATTCAAATCGATCTTTTGTATTTTGATTTATAATTTAATTTGAATATCGTTACAGCGAAATCGCGGATAACGTGGGATATCATAAACAAGTTATAGGAGGAAAAATATCGAGCCCTTTCAGATAAAACACTGTAACAGGTATTAGGTTAATTTTAAATTTTTTAAATTGACTGCATAAAATACAGTTCTAAACGTATTGTAATCTAGATCAGTGTTCCCCAACCGGTGGTCCGCGGCCCGGCACCGCCGGGCCGCAAACAATATGTCAAATTTCAAGAAATTCGCCATGAAAAAATATTAAATATAGGATTTTTTCGCTTGCATGTTGACTTGTATTTTTAGTAATTGTATAATAAATATAATTGGTATGATAATGCGACACGATGGTCGCTGATTTTCTCAGAATGGACAGTCATAAATCTTCTCAGATACACTTAGGGAGAACGGAAATATTTGCTCTTGGATAGTGAACTCGGATGCAAAACCCTACCTAAATATATTTCCAAGAATTTCATAATATATAATTGTTTTCATTTTGTAATGGACCGGTGAGAGTAACAGTACATACAAGTAAAATAATGTCAGATACAGCACTGCAACCAAGAATATCCAATATATTAGCAAAGATGCAACAGCAGGTTTCACATTAGTTTGTTGAAAAAACCCCATTGTTTTTGTTAAATTTTAATTGTATCAGACAATATTACAATTAAAATTGTAACTGTTATATGTATATTTGTTAATTATATTGTAGTTACATACGAGCATGTTCATCTGTCACAATATAAGATTAAAAAAATATTAAATAAAAAAAAAACATTTTTATTTCAGTATTAGTGGTCCGCGGAAATTTTTTCCTTTTTTTACCGGTCCACAGGTCTAAAAAGGTTGGGGAACACTGATCTAGATTACCAACTTGGTTACTTTAATTGAATTTTAATTGCAGGAAAAAAGTAGTTTAAGAAATAGAAAAATGTGTATAAATTCTAGTTATAAGAGTATAATATAAAAAAATGATATGTTGTCCATGAGATACGAGTATATGAACATTGTAAGTAAATCATTTGTTTGATTTCCAATAAAAACGTATGAAAAAAATAGGCCAGTAAAATGTAGGATAAACTGACCCAAATACGCAAAAAGAACCCTACCCACACTGTATTTTGTTTTACTTTATTTTAAATGTTGATAAATTCCATATGTGCGAAAAGTATAAAAAAATTAAATGGGTTGTTGGTCAAATATGGTTTTAAAAGTTTTCATTCAAGCCCATACAAAGTGGCTAAATATATTTTTTTTAATGTATAACACTCTGGTATTGTAATCACATTTTGTTTGCGATCTCATGGCCTAGTGGATAAGACGCTTGCTTTTCAACACGAAGGTTGTGGGTTCCACTCCCGTTGAATCACAGATTTTTAAAAAAGAATTCCTGTCTAGTTTTCATTTAAGGCCTCTTTTGAGATTTTTCTAGTTGGTTAGAAGAGATTGCCACATGTTAATAAGCTCGTCAGGATGTGTTGTATATATATACCGAAATTGTAATACAATACAACCTTGCAGGTTTATTATCAAGTGGCCATTTCTTCCAACCAATGAGAAATATACACAAAATTATTGTATAACATTCTTAACTCTCCCGCCACCCCTCTTATCTAGCCGAGAATACTCAGTTTTCGATCACACACTTGCGCTACGCTCAAACAGAAATTGTTTATTGGCTTTTTCAGTTTAATGCACTTTTTTACGTCGATCTTTGATACCCATGTAGTGAGACTCTGGAACCAGTTACAAACTAATGTTCGACTTACTCCGTTATTTGCACGTTTTAAAAAGCGACTGAAAAAACTCTTTTATTTCAAGTTAGTAATATAAAGTGTTTCATTCCTGATTTTTCTTTCCTCTTCACCGTCCCTTGCTATTCCTTTAATGATATTTCACTATCCTCTTCACCGTCCCTTCCTATTCCTTTAATGATATTTCACTTTCCTCTTCACCGTCCCTTCCTATTCCTTTGATAATATTTCACTTTCCTCTTCACCGTCCCTTCCTATTCCTTCGATGATATTTCAATTTTATTTTAACTATGTACATTCAAGGTAGGTAAAAGAATATTTTGATTGTTATTTTTTACGACCATGTAATTTAATTTATTTAATTTTTTCTGATTGGTTGGATGAGATTACCACCTGCCAATAAGCCCGCCAAATCACTTTACAATGAAGGGTTCAATAAATAAAGGTGTTGATACAACTGAAAGCCAAACTGGTATCTTTATTTAAAAATATATGGGTACCAACAGGAATTGAAACCGCAACCTTGAATTTCTGTTGGTACCCAGATATAGGGGTTGAATATCAAGCGTCTTTACAAACGAGGCCACGTACGTCTTCTATATAATGCGAATATTCTTTTTATTTTACCTTTGTTCAACGGGTTAGATGCACAGTGTCGCAGTTAGTTGATTTTAATATTATTTTTCTCCAACGTAATGTCAAGTCACAGGATAAGCTCTTTTATCTGATCAATACATATTTTATTTGGTCTAACTCCAATTCGATTATATTTTAACAGTTACGTTCAGTTATATCACTCTATTTACATGGTCAAACCATCGTACCTGAGATCAATTAATGAAGAAATATTTAGAACTGCTCTAAAATTTGTATTTTTTATTCTGTTTCTCCTTTACCAAACCGGTTGGTTTATTGTCATATGGCAATCTTTTCATTCTTCAACGTCGAAACTCCAATGTTGACGAACGTGGTCAATACTAAAATTGCTCACGCTGTGTATATTCTTCTCGAGTTCTCTTGGAATTCGACTATCAGAAAACCCAGTGACAAGCCATAGCATTTTTCACCTCGTCGATTTATTTTTAAAACCTTTTGAAGACATTGACATTGCAACGAAACCGCTAGGTTTTACTTTGTACAACAAAAGTGAAAAATAATATTGTAGTTATTATAAATATGTATTCAAAATTTATTAAGTCACTCAGTGTCAAATCTAAAGACAAATTGAGTTTTTAATTATCTCTCTCTCTTTAACGTGTTCCTCGCGGGAACCACAAACGCCTGTGATCTGATCTGTAGCATTCCTTTGTGTATTTTACGTAATGTTTAGTTTATCTTCTTTATTTAATGAGTCTCCTTAAGAGTAATGACTATTATTTATTATCAGAAAATTACTTGAATGTCATGTTTACTTGGTAGTGTATTCAAATATCAGTGGTTCTAAACAAAATACGCGTTTAAACTCAGAAATTAAAATACGCCGAAATTGTGCCGCGCACAGGATTCGTGGAATTTGATTTTTAACGCGGTGTACAGGTTAAAGTTACGTAACACTTGTAAAATATAGAACCAAAAAAGTGTTGTATGTAGATTATTTATAATGTAGATTTTTTCACAGTTTTATATGAAATTATTTGACCCTTTTTTCCCAAAAATCAGTTTTTTGTGATCTGTTATAAAATTGCTTTAATTGTGTTAATGTTTTTATGTCTAGGAAGGGTTCAAACTTATTTAGTTGCAATCACATTTACCTCCAATATATAAAAAAAAGTTATTTGCATCATAGTATAAATAGGCCAAAGCCCGTACGGTTGTCGTTCGAAACAGATTGAAATTATACTGAACGAACCGGTGTAAAAGGGGATGATGCCAATATATTTTGAATTGTAATTCATTAAATAATTCATTTGTTTCCTATTATATTGAACCTTATACTTACTTGTGTTTACTACTTCGAAACAGATTGAAATTATACTGAACGAACTGGTGTAAAAGGGGACGATGCTAATTTATTTTGAATTGTAATTCATTAAATAATTCATTTATTTCCTATTATATTGAACCTTATAATTACTTGCGTTTACTACTTCGAAACAGATTGAAATTATACTTAACGAACCGGTGTAAAAGGGGACGATGACAATTTATTTTTAATTGTAATTTATTAAATAATTAATTTGTTTCCTATTATATTGAACCTTATAATTACTTGTGTTTACTATTTCGAAACAGATTGAAATTATACTTAACGAACCGGTGTAAAAGGGGGCGATGCCAATTTATTTTGAATTGTAATTTATTAAATATTTCATTTATTTCCTATTATATTGAACCTTATAATTACTTGTGTTTATTTATCTCATGCCCTTTTTTTGAATGCAGACAATTATATGTGGCTTTTTTAAGATGTCGGAAACGCCAAAACATTACAGTCAATATATCTGAAACAAGTCTTCAAAGAAAACTTTATCAACGATTTAAATTGAACAACAGTAATGTTTATACACAAAACATCGTGTATAAAGAGATTTTTAGAATTAAATAATTCATCAATCAAGATGTACCTTTTTTTATTTTAAACTTTAAACATTAATGAACCCTAAAAACTTTAAGCTGATCTTGCTGCATTCGGTATTTCAATAATGTAGAATTTGTTTTACTTTCGTGAATATTTCACGGGTTGCAACTAGTATTTGTTAAATATTTTAAACCAAATTCGAAACATTTATAGATAAATATTGATTAAAGTCCGTTTTTAAAGAGTCCTTGCGTTAACATTTCATCGGTATACAATAATCCGTATTATATTCCCATTCGACTTTTGTATGCCGCCCATTACCCTTTATAGTATCTTCACATATGAATCTTTGTAAATATTCAACAACAAATATTTATAGTTTTTTTTTCATCACATTTTTTTTTTCATCACCATTTTCAAACCATTTTTCATCACCAGTAAAAATGCGGTAAAGGAACCTTTGCTTGTGGCCATGCGTAGCTCGATGACACGCGAGCAAACCAGCAAATAGTCGTACGTTGATTTTTGTTGTTTTCACTCAAAACATGTGGAACCCAAGCGCCGAACTTCTGGACTTTTTCCATTGATTTAAGATGGCGATATACAGTCTTGTGACTATAATTCATCTGCTCAGCCAACTCTACGGTGGTTTGAATGGGATCTTCATGAATAATATAGTTTAAGCGGTCCTCATCGAAGTCCACTGGTCGTCCGGAACGCTCCATGTCTTTCAGGTCGAAATTACCGTCTTTGAAACGCAAAAACCATCGACGAGCTTCCCTTTCATTCATAGCATCTTCACCGTACACTTCGCAAATATCGCGAGCAGCTTTGGTAGCTTTATTCCCTCGATTGAACGCGAACAGAAGGAGGTGTCGAAAATGCTCACTTTCGTCTACTTGCCATTCCATTGTGAAGCCTTGTAATCAAATAAATCATTCAATCAAACTTTACTTAACAAACTTAGTCTTAGGTGTAAACACGTGCAGAAATTCACGGAACTATGGGTACGGTAAGAATCATTAAAAAACATCCCTACCATAAAATAAAATCTTAAGGGAAAATAAATGCTCCATATAATATTCGTAGAACTCAAATATTTAAATTCGTGAGTCCGGAATGTCATAAATAATCACAAATTTTACCTTTCTATCATCCTTTTCTCACGTATTTTCACAGCTCAAAGTATACCTAATCCCTAAAAAGGCAACTGGAAAGTTTAAGAAATACAACATGATTATCTGCTCTTTCAAATTTATAACACTTCATCACTTTCTATGTTAGTAATTATGTTCCTTTCTTTTGATGTATATTTATCCTGTGTTTAAACTCCATTTATTTTTTTCCAAGTACTTTACATATTACATGAATCCCTAATTCGGACAATGAATAAATTTAACAAGTATAAAAAAAGCATGTATAAAACAATACGAAATGTTAAGACTTATTTGATCAAAACAATAGTAACAGTGTATGGTATATGTTACACTAGAACTTAATGAAAAAATATAGCATGTTAAATAATATAAAAAATGCAACTATTTCAAGTATAACACTAAATTTATTGGCCTCGCCCTCTATTGGTGGGCATGTATATTGACTAGATCGATGCTATGAGATGAGCCCAGACCTTTTACTGGCTTCTCTCTTATATGTATTTTGTTCGAAATTATCCTGAGATATACCATATATGTTATGTTTTTTCAGGATATATACATATCTGAACGTGTACTCGTACATGCTATGTTGTTATTAATAAACCTGTATTTAATTATTTATTTATATTTCCGATGTTTCTTTCTTTAAATAAAAAAGTGCTTTATTTATTCATATGGTATCCCTCAACATACCCGAATTGGTGATACGGACAAGATTAAGTGTGTGCCCGAAATATAACATTACATTCAGCCCCAATAATCGACTCTTTGTGTTGAGAATCAATGGTGTTGGCACGAAATTCACAGTTTATCAGCACACGGACAGGCCACAACACTTATACACATCAATTGTGTACGAGTATTGTTATCAGACAAACAAATGCTTAAACCGAAATGGGACCCCTTTTTTGGTACCATCAAGAATCGAACCCGAAACTCCCGAATGGACTTCCAAGTAAGCCACCATATTTTCGTCACAATACTTGAGTTATCGACAGAATTTGAAGGTAGTTCTAAAGTTATTCTACGTTCTACTCGGTGAGAATCACTAATCACAGATCCGATGAATTTAATTAACGGAATATAACTATATCCCTTGAATTTAAATTAACAAATCTTTCCCGCTACTATTAATGTGACCATTCTAAGACAAATGATGAGAAGTGTAACCGAAGATTTTGGTTTTATCTACTTATCCTTCACGGTTATTCCCTCAACTGTTATCATAAAGTGTTTCCCGAATGGACTTCCAAGTAGGCCACCATATTTTCGTCACAAGACTTGAGTTATCGACAGAATTTGAAGGTAGTTTAAAATTATTCTACGTTCTACTCAGTGAGAATTACTAAGTACTAGATCTGATGAATTTAATTAACGGATCCCTTGAATTTAAATTAACAAATCTCTCCCGCTACTATTAATATGACCATTCCAAAATAAATGATGAGAAGTGTAACTGAAGATTTTGGTTTTATCTACTTATCCTTCACGGTTATTCCCTTAACTGTTATCATCAAGCACGTGACCATTCCAAAACAAATGATGAGAAGTGTAACCGAAGATTTTGGTTTTATCTACTTATCCTTCACGGTTATTCCCTTAACTGTTATCATCAAGCAAGCGTATTAAAAATACTTTATATAATTTTATATTTAGTGTTGACTGTTAATGAAAATAATAAACACTTTCAGCGTGTACAGAACAATAATAAACATATTATTTTTAAATTAGCTATGATTTTTGAATCGTGTCAAGCAGGTTTATAATTGTGGTGTAAATACATATAACATGCGTATACGAGTATATAAAATGTAGACGCATTTCAGAATTTTTATTTCGAGAGGTCTTTGAGAATTGAACACTGCACAATATGTTGGGGTCATTAAATGTAATAATACGAGTACATTGCGGTTTCTTGACTGAGTGGTTTAATATTTCTGAAGAGGCGAAGCAAGGATGTGTCATGTCACCCAGGTTGTTAAATATTTACATAGATTCATCTGTGAAGGATCTAAAGGTGGCGTACAAATGTCGATTGATGTATGCTGACGATATGATAGTGTTACCGGAGAATAATGATGAATTTCAGAGTCTGATAAGTGAATTGTATGATAATTAAAAAAGAAAAATCTGAGAATGAATGCAGCGAAATTTAAAGTTATGAAGATAGAAAAGTATTATATGAGAGAATAATAAATGAGAAATATGGGTGAGTAAGGAAATATTAGAATTCTGCTATTTAAGTAGTATTCTCAGATTATAGCGAGTTACGGGAGTTATCGAACGACGTATAGCGATAGGAAACAAAATCAATGGCTCTCAAAAACATATGTTCACGAACTGCACAACATAAAAATCTACTAAGAGGATAGTTCACTACAGTATTTTAGTAAGAATTTTAATGTATGGAAGTAAAATATGGACGTAGAAAAACACTGAAGAGTCGAACAAATGCTGTAAAAAATCCATGCGTCGAGAAGAATACATGGAACGACAATGTATAAAAAACACGGAAGGGATTAGGGACGGATGTACACTTAAAGTTGATGTGTTGAGAAAGATGAGAAGAGTACTCTAAAATGGCTTGGACATTTAGAACGAATGGATGAAGAAAGACTAACAAAAAAATATTTAGTGCAAATGTGAGTGGAAAGCGTGTTCGAGGAAGACCAAGGAAAGTATGGTTGGATCAAGTGAATTATATTTTGAAAGAATGAAACATTAAAAGTCAGAAAAATCGTAGAAGTTGCATGAGAAGGTTTATAGATGTACATAGAAGAGGTTAAGGCATGTGTGTCGAGATAGGATAGTCTGGCGCTCTCTCCTTTCTAGCTACCCCGACAGAGAAATTGCGTGATGATGTCTATGTATATTTTTATTTTGTACTATTTAAATATCAATAAAACTGAGTTAGAGCGCCTTTAACCTTTCCCTTTCTGTGCTAAAAAAAATCCACCCGTTCCGGTGATGTGTATTCAATACACATCAATACATATGTAAAAATGAGCGATTTAAAATCGGAAAAATAAGAATATTTATAGCCCATCGCTTAAATTAATAAAATTTGAAGTCAAAAGTGATAATAATTGCTGAAAACATGTAAAAAAAAACATCGGATGACGTTCACAAAGCGACCACCTCGAACGAAAGCCGGCTGGCTACTAAAAAAAACGAGCGAACTGAGATTCTATTTTTTGCGTTCCCATATACAGAAGTAGAGTGAGAGTGAGACGTGAATAGCATCGCTTCCTCACCCATCGCGGTTTTTTTAGAATGAATATACCTACGTCACACACTGGCACACGTTTGATTGTATTGGTGAATTTATTCTCGATTTTCACAAAATATCTCTTATGTGGTCGATAAGTGCTAATTATTATTAATATTATTTTTTCATTCAATGCGTAAATATATTACGGAGGAATACCTAAAATCTGAAGCCAGTATTTATTATATTTATAGAGATATAAAAGTTTTTAAAATCAATGTGTACTAGTTACACATCATAGGACAGGAATGGTTAAAGAGAGTTATCACTCGAAACGACGCTATATAATTGTTATTATGAGATGTTCGATGTATAACCATATATTGAAAATATTAAAGAAATAAGACATTTTGTGATGACTGGAAGACATACTTAAGAAAATATAAGTAAAAAAAGATTAAGTGTTGGACATCATTAACAGTTCAACACAAGAGACAGAAGTGATTCCATCTTATCGAGTATATTCAGCTGTGAAACGAAACACAAAGAAGCATTGGAAGAAAAATCTCCCTACCGTCATCAAGAAAACAACCGTTATACCGAATGGAGTGATAATGACTTGCACTGTCAAAATAAACAGTTCATTGAGAAGTATTATTCACGTATAAATTTTTTATTGAAAGAACAATTAAGTTCTTAAGACAGTTCACAGTACATACAATTTTTCATATAATCATAGTTATAGATTGCTTAAAAATTATTTCTACCTTAAATTATTTAAACATTTATATGTTTGTACACATAATGACGGCATATATTAACCGTCTGCCAGGGCCGTCGCTATTGAGACAGCCGCCAGTATGTGAAAACCAAAAATGTCGCTTCTATCCTAAGTTCAAATGAAATATTTTTAAAGCATAGGTATACTATTTTCGTTTGATATTAAAAAACTTTTTAAAATAAAACCACCTATGTACATATATGCACGAAGTTCGATAAAAAAAAATAAAATTTTTATTTCATACTGTTCCCTTAAAATAGAAACATAGGATAAAATGCATTTTTGCCAACGTTTTTTTTTCCAATCAGAGAAATATTTCTGGAATACACTTTTTGGGATAGTCTTTAACTCACCCAGCGATTTTGCCATTATTTTCTCCATGGTCCCAAAACTTTATCATTTCAGTGTCCTTTTCATCACCGGACAAAGTCAAATGGGGGCATTTCTGGTGAATACGGCGGTTGCGGCATCACGACTGTCTTGATTTTGGCCAAAAATTTACGAATTAAGTACATTATCGTAGTGTAACATCTAAGAGTTGTTTGCCCACAATTTTAATTGTTTTCTTCGAATTGCCTCACGCAAATGTTGTAAAATCTCAAAAATCATTTTAAAAATAAAAAATAAAAAATGTGCTGGAAAGACTTGCATGTCAAACGCAAACTACTCATCCAATATGGCTGAAAATTTAAATTTAGTCCATCAATAATAAATTGGACAGATTAAAGACCCTGAGAATATCCAAGTCAGTGCATTTTGGATGAACATCTGGTAAATAAATACATACTCAAGATCTCTGCTTGCTGAAGTTGCATCTTACCTCCGTCCACATACAATCCTCAACAAGATTTTTTACACTTGGATGCATGTGCATGTCAGTACCAGTTCAAAAATGATTAAGTTTATTTTGCGATCCCCAGACGATGACGTGTAAACCTTGAAACCGGTAGGGTCACACAGTTATACGAGTATTAAGAGAAATAAACAGTGTTTTACTAAACAAATTACACAATTCTTTGTATGAAGTTCATTAGTATTAACAATAAATTAAAAATTAAATAATCTACTATCAGGTTTTTTTCTCCCTATTGGCAACACCTAATCTTTATCACGCTTTGCATGCGAAGCGTTATTCGCGCGTAAAATGTTATCACCTCACAATTTATTAAGATATTAAGAATATTTCTTATTTTTAACACATACATAAGTGCAACATTTAGATACGTGATTAAATAAATTGTGTTTCAAACCATTAAAATATCATCCTTCTTGAGTTGTTTGCAGAGAGATAATTCATGTCGTAATCTGCATGCACCTTAAATCGGTCGAATGTGTGCGATGCGCACATTGTACATATGAATATACGTCCCTGCCAACCAGGGCTGTGGAGTCGGAGTCGGAGTCGTGGAATCGGAACATTTTAGGCGGAGTCGGAGTCGGAAAAAATCGACCGACTCCGACTCCGTTTAATTATTTTAACATTTTCTTTAACTCATCCAATGCTGAGAACACGCCTGGCGTGTCCATGTGAACATCTGCTTCATGCTCAAAACACGCGCGGCGTGTCCATGCCTAAATATTGTTAGTGTATTATATCAGCATACGATATTCGTTCATTACTTCGGAAGATGCCGCCGCATTCGGGTGTTCTCAAAAATCTTGTGTTCTATTCAATATTGAATAAAAAAAAATAATAAACAATATAAATAAGATTTAGTTAACGTATGCAAAACAAATGAAGCAACCTTTTAATTTTAAAGTGTTTTCTTATTTTTTTTAATACCTACCTGTGTTATTTTTCTAATTATTTTAAAAGTTTTATTTAATTCTTTTTTTAAATATTAATATATATGTTTAATATTATTTTAGTGTGAAGATATTGCTTAATGCGTATTGTTTATATACTTTTTTATTAAATTGTTTCATTTGTGTACGAATATAATAATTTTTTTATTTATACCTGTATCCATTATTAATAAGTCAATATAAATACATTAGGTAGACGCAGTAAATTAAAAAAAAAAAAAAATTGAAGTCAGAGTCAAGAGTTGGAGTCGGAGTCGGTGTCGGAGTATAAAATAAAGCCGGAGTCGGAGTCGGTAAATTTTCATCCGACTCCACAGCCCTGCTGCCAACTGTTCAGACTTATACAAGTATGTTTGATTCATACATAAACAATCTAATAAGCTGTATCCGCTTGAAATTTTTGCATACATACCATCACTTCTACTTCCTACTATTCTATATTTTAAAATATCATTCACTTGATCTAACCATATTTTTTTACCACGTCTTGCACTCACATTAGCTCTGTTTATGTTTTGTTAGCCTTTATTTATTGTACCGGACAGATATAAAGACTGTTGATAGGTGGTTGGTCACCGCGTAGCGCTCAGAGAGTCGAGGTAGCGAATTCCGTAGCGAAGATCCAGCAGAAGAAGAAGAAGAAGAGCAGGGAGAGATTCCTCTCAGGAAGTCGATGTAGGGTAGCGGGTCTCAAGTAAAAACACGGTAAAATCGGTATTACTGAGAATTGTTTAATGAGGAAGAATGATTTCCAAATTGGGGGGCCCTCTATATTAATGGTCAGTCGGCCGTCACAAGCGCCCATTGCCCGCGAAATACAACAACTTTCGGGGTTTGGGCCCTGCTTACGCCGACTGGGCCCCGACCTACTCCGATCGCACTGCCTAGCAAGTCACTTATTTCCAGTGCGGTCGCGAATGCGATCGGAGTCAAACAAACATACATTTTGCATATAACATTTTACATATTATCATAACAAATAGTATAGAATTACATGACAGTTATACATATAAAGGTTCATACACAGATGAAATAGACAAATACAAGTTTACATACATTTTATATATATATACAGATCTACACCTAAATGTCCTTTTCCTCATATCACATACACACACACACTCGGGTGACGGCACACGTCCGATACATTTATCGTTCATTCGATATGCCCAAACCATTTCATAGTGTTCTTCTGTATCTAACTCAAAACATCAGCCTTATGTTCAAATTCATTCCGTATTTTGTCATACATCTTTACCTCATGCATTACTACAGCATTCATACGGCCTTTTCAGCATTTTCCAAGTCTACGTTTCAACCCTTTACATCAAAGTTGATATTAAAATACTATTGTGGTCTGTTATCTTATCAGATTTTTTATACGACTAGTTGATATTAAAATACTTGAGACAAAGTTGATATTAAAATACTATTGTGGACTGTTATCTTATCAGATTTTTATAGCTTTAACAGCCTCAAGAACGAGACTATTTCGAGATAAATAATTATTTCTTAGTTTTTTTTATCAATCAATGAGGATTTATTTAACTTCCATTCAAAATCTTATTCACTTGGTCCAACCACGATTTTATTACTTGTACTCGTATATTTGTCTAGTTTTTCATTTGACATTCATTATCTCTACTAAACTTAACAAAGCTATATGAACTAGATGGAGATATCGGAGGAAAAAGCACGAAAAACAAAACTAGCATGGATCTCATTTGGAAGTTCGAACAACATCTTCAAAAGTAATCTCCAAATATCCTTGAAGCGAAGGGTCTACAACCAGTGTATTCTCCCAGTACTTGCGTATGGCTGCGAGACATGGACGCTCACAGTAAATAACACATAAAAGCTCCAGACCGCACAAAGCTCCAGACCGCACATGGAGAGATACATGTTGGGATATACTAAAAGATACCATAAACGAAACACCTGGATTCGCAATATAACAAAGGTAGAAGACGTTATAAATGTGTGCAAAAGAACGTAGTGGCAATGGGCAGGAAACGTAGCCCGAATGTCAGACTCCCAATGGACATCTGAAATAATCCAATGGTACCCAAGAGGCATAAAGAGGTACATAAGAAGACCGAAGGGACGTTGGATAGATGAAATCAGGAAGCATGGCAGCATCACATTGCATCAACGAGCAAAAAACTGAACTATTTGGAGTCAACTTGGGGAGACCTTCATCCAGCAATAGATCGATCCTGGTTGACAGTGATGATAATATGAAGTACCCATTCAAATAAAGGGTTTTTCTTAAGGCTTGTCTTAAAACTTCTTTGAATCTATTTTTTAAGGAAAATTTTACATATCACCGTTTAGAGAGTAAACTCACATGAACACGTTCGCTGCTAAAGACGCCCATGGGCGTCATCACATTTTTTGTAGAGACACTGATGACGCCCGTTGCGCTTCATTCGATTCTCTTTGTTTGTATGGTACCGAATATTTTAAGATTTTAAAATTTCCGTAAGATTTTAAGGTTTCGAAAATACCGTAAGATTTTAAGGTTTCGAAAATATGATTTTTTTCAGTACCTCTACACTATTCTATAAATACATACCGCAGTCAACGTGTTCAGAATGCTCTTACTTGGAACTCGAAGTCACTACTATACTTCGGAAAGTCTTGGATGAACCGTGCGACGTTTGTCACAAAGGGATGGGGTAAATCGTTTTTTTTTTTACAAATCGAATAGTTTTTTTACAAATCGAACAATTGTTTTTTTTCTCTAAGCTGACGTTTTAATTCCTAATTTTCATTTTACTGACTTTCTAATGTATTGTATGATTTGTATGTATCTTTAAATAGGCCAAGATTCACTATGAATTAATACTAATTATGAACATTTAATTAAAATCGATTTTCGAAATCGATTTTTGAAAATCCAATTATCGAATACCCCATCCCTAGCCAATGCAGACTAACGTAGTGACTTTTGACAAACGTCACCAAATATTATTTGATTTTAACAAACTGCCACATTTTTGCTAATTTGTGACAAGATGTATTAATTTGTCATTATTGTTAGTTTTATGTAATGTACATACCTAAATAAATTGCTATTTATTAGAATCGAGGCTTATATTAAAGTTGATAAAATAATTAAAATTGCTGAGCATCGTTACCAGGTTGTATTGGGGCAAATTTGTGAGCAGTCATAAGACTCATCCTAGATTTTCCGAACCATACTAGACAAATCACCTTTGACAGCTAAAGCAGTGCTAGAGCCAATCATACATTACACTTTCAATGTAAATAGTACAACATTGTGGGACTTTTGTCATATGGCAATCTCTTCGCTCTAACCAAAAAAAAATGTTTATAAAGCCTTTTGCGAAAACCAGACTGAAAACCTTTTAAAAAATCTAGGTTTCAATGAAAATTGAAGCCGCAACTTCCGTGTTTAAAGACAAACGTCTTACTGTTAAGCCACTGAGTTCTTCAAAAAAGATTGCCATATAAAACAGCCATAAGATAGTTGACAATCATATTTAATAGCGTTTCGGTCAATTGCCACAAATTTAAAGAAATAAATATATGTTTATTGATAGCAACATAATGTGTAAATTATTAGTTTAAATTATTAATTAGTTTCGCATGATGTTTCCAGTTGTAATTGAGTGTCACTGTTTATCAGGTTGATGAGAACGTGCAACGGGGTTTTGTTTTTGTGTAATCAAAAATCGGAAAGAAGTATCGATTTACTTTTTCATGCTAAATATCCTCATTGAGATACAGGCAAAAGTCTAGTTTACTGGGGATACGACAAATGAAAGGCAACAAACCCAGATCCATTAAAATTGTATGTCCAAATTAAATTACCTGTTGTTTTTTTCACAAACTATGTAAATTTCTTGCCATGTGTAATAATAAATAAATATCCTGAAATTGCATATACTTTGAAAATAATGGAAAAGAAAATACTTTTAAAAGAGAAAGTATCAAAAGTTTTGGATTAATCTCATAGCATCCTCCCAGTCAAGATACACCCCCACCAATAGAGGATGATCCCGGTCGTGATGACACCAAATATTTTTATTCCATAGTATTTTCATGAAAAACACTGACAAAAAAATCGATAATATTTCTTCCGTGCTAAAGGTAGAAGCTCTATAAAATCCTTATATAACTTTTACAACTTCCGTGTATATTTTGGTCATAAACCGTTGAAAATTTTAAAATATATTTAATTAAAGCTGAATGACTTCATGTCTGCATGACTGCTTATTTTGGGTTCGTTGCTTTTAAAAATGAAAAAAGGTGTATCTTATTAAAAATAATCCCTCGCTTATTGCATACACTCTTACACCAATAAATAAATAGGACGAAAAAAAATTTCTCAGTCAATTTGCAACGCCATACATGGTAGCTACTAGCAACAACACCTTTGATTTTATGTATCCTGTATCAATACATATCTGATATTCTGTCAGATGAGTTCAAGTTATTTGAAGCGTGTGTGTTTCGTCGGAGAACCCAATTAATTTCGTTCCAGTGGCTAATTAGAGAAGGGTTTATAATACACGTCAAGATGAGACATTCTACTTGTTATTAAATAAGCTATGCTTATTGATTCGTAGAATTGTCTCCGAGCATATCTCTTTGTATTCACAAATTGGATAATCGTTGAAAGTTGAAAGGAGATACATTAGCAGACAAAAGAGTAAATGTTGGGTTTTAAATTGTGTAATTTAGGTTCCAATATTAGGATTTGTAAGCGAAACTTAGGCGTGCTAAACAGCTATTAATGTTAGATAAATGCGGTAGAATTGAGAGCGTTACGTAATATATGAGGAAAAACAATATTTTTTTATTTTTACTTAATTTTTTTTATCCACTTTGCACGGATTTTTCCTGTTACACAAAGAGGGTCTGATTCTAGCGTTAGCTTATTCGTTAGGAAGAATATCAGCCAGGATTCTTCTCATACTGCTAGTCGGTACCGAGAATATATCCACAGTGTCATTCAGTTGGTTCAATATCTCTATACCACGCATGACTGAGTGTTTAGTTGGTATGTAGAACAGAGGGTGATTCCTTGCACGGCTATATTTATTGGGTACATATAAACTTAGTGCTTCTAGAATCACGGCAGTTAAAGCAATATTGAAAAACCTTAAATAAGAATATCGCAATGGATTCTTGCCTTCTTGATTCGAGGCTTCTATAGTTACACACCGTGAGAAGTTCGATATGGTGAGCATATTTTGGGTAATACATAAAATAAGATGTGACAATTTATAACAGAATATAGACGGATGAATGTGAACCTAAGAATGCTGTGTTAAATATGATGAAGAAGGGCATTCTGAAATCGCTTGGAGATGTAGGACGAATGAATGAATGAAGAAAGACTAACGAAATAAACATTTGTTGCAAATATAAGTGGAAGGCGTGGTAGAGGAAGACCAAAGAAAGTATGGTTGGGTCAAGTGAATGATGTTTTGAAAGAATAAAATGTAGAAAGTCAAAGAAATCTTAGGAGTTGTATGAGAAGGTTTATGAATGTGGAAGAAACAAAATATGTGTGTCTGGATAGAAAGTCTGACTTTATCCTTTCTGTCTCTCAGCCTTAAGTTCACATTTATACAAAGTAACTTCATTCCGTATTCTCTCATACATTGTTACCCCATTTATTTTTCCCCAGGTTCTTTTCAGTCTTTTTCCACGTCTACCTTTCACTCATATACATTAAAGTTAGTATTAAAGTTCTGTAATGGACTATGTCCTGGCTGCGGAATGTGAGGGAGTGGACCGGCATCCGGAGTGTAGAGGAGCTGTTCCGGGCGGCTCAGGACCGAGACGGATTCGCCGAAGTGATCGCCAACGTTGGGGGGACCCGACAGGGCACTTAGAAGAAGAAGAAGAATGGACTATCATCTTAGCTGATTTTGATACTATCCGGATGAAGTAAGTATATGTCATGTGTTTTAATGCCCCATTGACATTGTTTTCAATAGATGTACGCCGTTCAATATCCCTCGTAGTTCTTCCATCATTTGAGATAATACTACTTAAATTACAAAATTCCTCAACTATCTGATATAATCTTTCATTTCTCATCCATATATCGCATTTACTTTTCCTTTCACACTTTTCTAGCACCATAACTGTTTTGCAACATTAACTCTTAGATCTTTTTCCTCACTTTTCTCATGCAATTTTAGGAACTAGTCCTTAAGGGAAGAGATGATGATGATTTGTTGATAAATAAAACACGTTTTGGATCGCAATGCGGAAGAAGAGTTTTTATTAGTAAACGTAGGTATTTATACTATTTCCGCGTGTGTGCGGGGATGCGAGCAAGATATCCTTCGTCTCATTTCTGCATTAGCAAAACGATTAATGTCGTATGTAGGTGACAATTTATTTACGGAACTGGCGACACAGCGTGGTGCGCTCTCGCTCTAGTATGAAATGCGGTCCGCTCCGGGCTATGGGTTGAATGGTCGGCGTGTGAACTTCGGACTTGTTTATTTAGATTTGTCAAGGAATGCAAAGGTCACTTGATCGGTCATTGACCGTATGTATGAACGCCCACAGTGTTCCGAGTGGCCGACCGCCACACAATTTACTATTTTGAAGATTATAATCCTCCGTCTCCAGATTGTATTCATAAAAAAAGATTTCAAAACATCAAAAGCAAAAGTGAAATTAGGTACAACGGTGAAGAAGACATATAAAACCAATAAATACATCGAAAAAAAACCTTAAGTAAAATTATATAACCAAGGACGTCTTTTGATAGATAATTGAATATTATTTAATTTGTAGAGGTAAAGAAATTAATTAAACTGTGAAATAAATTTTGCCCCATTGTTATTTTCTCTTTTTAAGGGATTCTAAGATTTGGTTGTCCTCCAAAGTTGGACCGGATCGAGTTTTCTCATTTCTTTCTAAATTGAATACGAACAACTTTCTTCTGTTTTTCTCTCAGATTTTTCAAATTTTATACATGTATAAAAAGATGGCATATATTCCCGACAATGTTCTTTATTCCTTTGAGATATAAAACTTTAAGAGATATTTAACGAGTTTTTCAGTGTAATGTATTTGTATTAATACAAATAAATAAATTCATTCAATTTATTTCAAGTACATTAAAAGTTTCTTAAAACTTCAAAGTTTTGATTTGTTTATTTTAAAAAGAAAATACTAAGTTATGATGACCACCGTGGCTTAGTTGGTAAGATGCTTGTCTTTCACACAGCGGTTTTGAGTTTAATTCACGATGATACTAAATTAATAAAAAATCCAATCGTATCGACAACGCCAGATTAATATCGTATCTGTCAGTGATGGCATTGGCGCTTCAGTAGGTCTTCTTTCGAGCAGCAAAAAGTACACAGAAGACAGGTCTTCTTTCGAATAGCAAACAGCAGAGGCTAGGCCGTGACATTGATTAAATGTCATCACACATATAAAGTGGTGGGTTCTTTGTGGCAGTCCTTCGTTAGAAGAGATTTACTTCTGATTATCCAAGTGGATGCGTAGGCGACTAAGAGATCTCCATAGGATCTATGGTAGGTTATGTCCCTGACAGGCACTGACAAACTGCATCCATGTTCACAGGCTTTAAGTTCTATCTTTCCAATAATTATCGGAGAGGCTTCGAAGGGATTGTGAATGATCATGAAACTCCTACGAGACCTGTCGTGGCTCTGTTAATATTTTGGTAATATATAAGGTGTTTGGAGTCTCTGAGTAGTTATGTTTCTCAAAACTGAATACAATATGATATCCCATTCAATATAACCTTTTCCATTGGAGTGGGTCTGAGATATACAGTAATTATGCGATTTTTGTTTAATGCCATATCTATCTATTTTGCATGGGCAGACATGATCCTGGGTCATGTATTCGATAACTGAGAACAAAGAGTCAATCCAGAGGTTCGTATGACGTTCGGTTGAGTGCTCAAAGTTGATCCATTTAGTTTGTGAAGAAGGCTGTTTGTTCCTGGTGTAGAATTTCTGTTCGGTGTTACAACAGTGGGTTCCACATGATAAGTATCAGTCCAGAGTGACACCCAGGTATTTTAGTAAGATAAAGTGCTGAGTTCCCGTGCTGTATGTCTGTCTGATGTGCAGGTGAAAAACGCAGAATTGAGTTTTGGCAGGATTATTATTATTATTATTATTACACACACATGACAAGAAATATACATAATTTGTGAAAGAACAACAGGTAATTTAAATTGGACATACATTATTTTAATGGATCTGGGTTTGTCACCTTTCATTTGTCGTATCCCCAGTAAACTAGGCTTTTGCCTGTATCTCACTGAGGATATTTAGCATGAAAAAATAAATCGATACTTCTTTCCGATTTTCGATTACACAAAAACAAAACCCCGTTGCACGTTCTCATCAACCTGACAAACAGTGACACTCAATTACAACTGGAAACATCATGCGGAATCAAACTCTTCACACATCATCACTCCAGAAATACCAAACTTGTTCATCCCATAATATACCGCACACAATCATAAAAATAAAAATTAACACAAAAATATACAGAAACCCAAATACAAAACAACAAAAATCAAAACAACAAGAAGAAACCCACACTCAAGAGCCCACACAAATCTTTACCACACGTCATTCATCCTGAAAGCCCAAGTACTCAAAATCCTGTCGCAATAACAACCACGCTCCGATCGACTGTCTAAATGGTTTTCCCTCCTTTATCTTGATTGAATTCGGCACGCCATTGTACGTCATGGGAGCCAAATAAGCATATTGCCTTTGGGCAAAAGAGGTTTTAACTCTAGGGATGGTGAACGTTTCATTAGTTGCCATGCGTGTCATGTGGAATTTAATATAAAAAAATAGCGTAATGAACTGGTTTCAGTGTTAATAAACTACTGAATTTCGTGCCCACTAATGGGTTTTGACCAAAAAGCAAGATTAATGGGATCGAAAAGAATATTGTCTCTCGGCCACGATTTTAAAGATGAATTAGCTCATTGGTATGGTACTCTTCAACGTATCCGCATTGGTTATGTGTAAATTTTGAAGAGTGTGGTCGAGAGACAACATTATAGTCAGCTTCGGACTTTCGGATGTTAAAAACAGTAATATATTATACTATTGTAGTACGTTCTAGTTTTGTTACCAGACGAACTCCTTCAATAGATTGAGAATCGAACCTGAAACCTACGGGTGGAAGACAAGCATTTTACCAAGTAAACCACGGAGGTACATTGTATTCCATTTACTCATTTTATTCCACTAATTATTTGCGCTTTAACTGATTTCACTTAACGAGCATCTTCAGACTGATCTATTTGACAAAACTATAACTCACATACTATCTCTATTGTATAATATCTTTAACTGTCCCGTCGCCCCCTCTTATCTCGCCGAGAATTTTCAGCGTCTTTCCAATCATGGATTAGCGCTACGCTCAAACAGAGATTGTTTATTGGCCTTTCCAGTTCACCGCTCCTCTTTCTTTACGTCGTCCTTTACTGTCCATGCAGTGAGACTCTGGAATCAGTTACAAACCAATATAAGACTCGCTCCGTCCTTGGCATGCTTTAAGAAGCGACTGCAAGACCTCTTCATTTCTAGTCAGTAAAATAACGTGTTTCATTCCTAATTTTTCTTTTCCTCTTATCTCCACCATCCCTTACTTTCCTTTTGATTGATGATATCTCACTTTATATGAAAAATAATGTTCGGGGGACTGCCCGTCTTTGTGGGGTTAGTGGGCATGTGCTCACGTATATGTTTATGGATTTCGTGTGGATGGATAGTCATTCGAATGATTTATGCGACCACGTAACTTGCTTCATTTACTTTTGTCTGGTTTGTTGGAAGAGATTGCCGCCTGGCAATAAATCCACCAGATTGTATGTGCAATAAAAGTGTTATATAAATAAATAAATAAGGTATAAAAATCCAATCGTGACAATGGAAAAATATATATTTAAATATAAAGTTTTCTAGTTATGCATATAGAAATTATACCTTTCGTATTCTGTGTTTTTCAATTTCAATTGATTCTGTTTATTTCTGATCCGTTTCGAAAAATTTTCCCAGTCTTTTTTCAAAATTTTCTGGGATTGTCGACCGAGTTCCTTTGGAATGATTTTTATTTCTTTCTTTGAATCTAAAACTTAACATATGTTTTGCTTTCGCTTCGTCAATATTCTTAACATTTTCCTTTATAGAGATTTATGATGCTCTTTAAATAAATTACGAAAGGAACATCAAAACTTTGGATTTCGAGCCATTTTGATTTCCGTTATTCCTTTATTTAAGTGATCTACGACAAATGTGTATGAAATGTAAGTATATGATAAATGCTAATTTCTTCTGTAAAAAATGGCCGTGATTTAGTAATTAGTGTTTAGGTTTGTGGCGGTCGTCGCGGAATATTGTCGCATACATACGGTCAATGACCGATGAAACGACCTTCGGATTCCTCGATAAATTATAGTAAACAGTCCGAAGGTCACATGCCGGCCATTGACGCCGGCCGAGCGACCGCACCACACGCCAGAGAGAGAGAACGCACCACGGCTATCTCACCAGTTCCGTATTTAGATGAATACCTACATACGACAATAACCGTTTCTGCATTCACAGAAGCGAGACGTAAGCATATCGCGAGCGCACTCTCGCACACATTCCAAAAAGATATAAATACCTACGTTACTAATAAAATTCCACTCTCTTTCCGCATTGCGATCTAACGTGTTTTATTATTTATCAACAAATCATCATCATCTCTCCCCTATCGGACATTCAGCTAAAGCTTGGACTATAATTTTGGGCCTATGAGTTTTTATGTGTTACTTAAGCGGAAAAAAAGTATATGTAAGTACTCGTATGTACAATTATATATGAAATAGTTGAATTGAAATTATATAAAAGGAAAAATAAATAAATAAAAAACTTATTTTATATTTTTGTATTCACCACAGGTTTATTTTTGGGTTTACAACCGGTTTCGAAGACCACCGTCTTCATCGTCAGGTGAAGATAAACTAAATTACTAAAAAAATATTTCCTGTACAATAAATAATATAAGAGGAATGAGGTAGGGGGAGAGAAGTGGGGAGAGATGTGATACAATGGTAAAAGAGGAGGGGAAAAATGAAAGTGAATATTTATGGCTTTCAGCTCTGGATATCCAGGGGGGTAAAAACATGGTACCACAAAGTGAAACCATAGTCTTTTCGAAGCTTCAAGAAATTGAAATTAATTCATAAATTATTTTTAGACCGGTGGTCTGATATCATTAAGACTGACTTTTTTTGAGATGTTGACTTTCAGATATCTTATTGGAGGTCTTCCTGAGGAATGACTGCCAGCGAGTATTTCATGCATGCATTATTACGTTGGAAATCCTTGTTTGTTATTTATCCTTTGCCATTGTCTTCTTTGATTTCTGTTCCATCTCATAATATCCTCTACCTCACATTTTTTTCAGATGCGGGAGTTTCTAGTTATATCTCTTAGTGTTTGAACTTTGAGAGTTTTCATTTCATTGATTCTGAGCATACTTTTTGACATACTAGGGTGTGCTACGATGTTAAACTGTAGTATCTTGTGGACAGTATTTTTTTTAGTGAGTTAGTCGTGGATGGAAGGACACCTGGCATGTGACGCACCAGGTTTGAAGTGCTGGGTTGGGAGTATTCGAATCTTAGAAGTGACTTTTTGCAGAGTCACTTGTACGTTCGTTATCCCCAAAAGTAGCCCTCGGTGTATCGTGTCAGCGCTCTTCATTTGTGTCCGTGATTGTAAGTGTGAGGAAGGAGGGATGACGTCCGCGCCCGTCTTTCTTGGATTCACCTCGCATATACAGTATTGACCAGTCTAGGATCACCTTGAAAGTACTCAGTTTCTGGTTCGGTGGTATTGAACCTTTCACTTTGGCTCCAAGTAGTTGTCAGCGGACAGCAGCTACACCCCGGAAACTGTATGGCTCCGTAGGCTTAAATTAGTGGAGGAGCACAGGCTCCGTTGGCTTAAATACGTAGAGGAGGCTGGTCCCTTCTGCTTCTATATTTCCTTATTCTCTATTATAAATTTTCAAAATTCTATTCACATTAGCGTATCTTAAAACATTTCTACAACACTCCTGCTCCATTAAACATTCACAAATGCACATTTCCTCTGGAACTTAATGTCACACCCCTGCCTGTGAGCCCTGCTGCCAATACAGTGTATTGGCAGCAGGGCTCACAACATACAATATGTATACAATTCCTATAACATTTACTGCGGTGAGGAAGGCAATGGGAAACAACCGCACTAGTTTACCCAAGAGAACCGTATAAATATATTTAACAATTTGTGGGGGCACGTTCCTCATCGTTGAGGACACGACTAGAAAAAAATAGTTCTAAGCTCGATTCCATAAGTTATGATTCCCCTCACACATGCATTGTAGATTTTGACCAGGTCAGCATGGCCAGGCGGCTCAGCAGGGTCCATATGTCTGTGGCATTTGCGGGAGGGAGTGCGCATCCAGGATCGGGCTGTTCTCTCACATAAGATCACATGATCGACGTGGGAGAACGGTTCAGGACTGACGTTGGAGTGACGAGGGGATCCTCGACTGCAAGGACCGGCAATGAATGAATTAATGACATTTTGACCTTACTGTCCATTCTCGTGTACTTGTTATTTCAGAACACATCTTTAAACTTTATTTTTTTTTAATTCAATAACTAAATAAACTAACAAAACTTATCATCCACCGTCACGTCAATTTATTCTCTACGATATTCTTATTTTTTGTTGTTGCTTCTACCCACATTCTTCGTCACTGGTAGAGTTTCATCAATCTGTGTCGTTAAATTAAAAGTGACCAACTGTTCGGCTTGTTCGTTTAAAACTACGAACAAGTCGAACAGTTGGTTATATCTGTGCCGAATGATACTGTAGCTCTATTGTATTGTACCCTCTTCTGACCTGCTTATGGCCATATGGTGCATGCATTAAAGGCGGAACGAATATCAACTATTCAGAGAGTGAGATCGACTCTAACGGGAATCAAGTATTTAAAAGTTTTCAACTTTAATTGAGCTTCAAAATGATTTATTTAAAATATAGACGACATTTAAGGTCCTTACACGAACAAGTTAGAGCGTGTTTCGAGAGAATAAAGTTTTCTATAGCCACCAAAATCTTGCTACAAAAAATCGGACCAGAGTGGCTAAAAAACTTAGTCGAGGTATTTACAATGTCAATTTATCAGAAAAGTTTGATCGAAGTCTACAAAGAACTACGCCAGTTATCGTGTCAACATTTATATGATTCATACAAAACTATCATCAGAAGAAGTACATACATATTACCACATACACAAGTACGCAACATGCCAAGGCTCCAGAATGCCCAGGACTGTTTCTCGTGCATGGAAGGATTCTCAAAAATAACAATATACACCCAAAACAATATGTTTAGCTCAGAGATTCTCAACATTTAAAAAAAAACAAAAATATTGTGAAGATATATGTTTTAAATTGCACTGCTTTCTAGCAGTATGTAATATGATTATTAATTGTGACTTACCAATTTTCCGAATCTCCCTAAATTTCCAAAATCGAGATAGACACTTACCTGAAACAAAATTGAATAATCAATCGATCATACATTAAATAATTGAAATGATAAGTATATACAGTTTTTGACATGCTACTAAAATCCCAACCTGAACACGTTAAAGCGTGTATAAACAGATACCGGCAACCTCTACAGCATTGTCAGACGGTGTTACAGTTAAAGCGTGTATGAACAGATACCGGCAACGTCTACAGCATTGTCAGACGGTATTACAGTTAAAGCGTGTATGAACAAATACCGGCAACGTCTACAGCATTGTCAGACGGTGTTACAGTTAAAGAGTGTATAAACAGATACCGGCAACATCTACAGCATTGTCAGACGGTGTTACAGTTAAAGCGTGGATGAACAGATACCGGCAACGTCTACAGCATTGTCAGACGGTGTTACAGTTAAAGCGTGTATGTACCGGCAACGTCTACAGCATTGTTAGACGGTGTTACAGTTAAAGCGTGTATGAACAGATACCGGCAACGTCTAAAGCATTGTCAGACGGTGTTACAGTTAAAGCGTGTATGAACAGATACCGGCAACGTCTTCAGCATTGTCAGACGGTGTTACAGTTAAAGCGTGTATGAACAGATACCGGCAACGTCTACAGCAGTGTCAGACGGTGTTACAGTTAAAGCGTGTATGAACAGATACTGGCAACGTCTACAGCATTGTCAGACGGTGTTTCAGTTAAAATTTGATATATCTACCGTCAGAAGTATGTCAATTATATATAAGACGTGTTGTTTCGTTATATTGTGAAACGTTACGAATCAAATAAATTGCAAGCCATGAATCTTATAAGTTAGGCCAATAAGATATACTTTATGTTTGAAATAATTATAGAAAGGCCGTGTATTATGAGGTAGGGAATCTTCATGAAATATGAGTTTATAACAAAGAGAAACTTTATAACAAAATCTACATTTTACAATACCACCTGAAATTGTCTTTTTATCGGGGTTTTAAAGATTGTTTTAATTAAAAAAATGTTTTCCCCCTATATTGTTAACATCTCGATTGCATTATTTGCCATTTTCATCAGTAATCAATTTTTTTACTATTCTTTTTTTTTATAAATAATATTATGTAAACTGATATAAATATTTTTTGTGTTCTTTCGTTTGTCTGTGTTCTTTATGGCGGAAGTACTCTGAAATATACCGAAGTAATATAGAATGCCAGAAAAATCATAGAAGTTGTGTGGATATAGAAAAGGCGAAGGATATGTGTTGAAGTAGAAAAGTAAGGCTCTCTATCCTATCTGCCTACCCAAAAAATAAATGTTGGGGTGGTATGTATGTATTTGTGGTCATAATATAGTTTTTCTATATAATCGTAAATCATAATATTTGTATTATTGGTAGATAAAAATATTACAAAAAATAGAGTGTAAGGTAAGGTAGGTGACTTACTGAAACCATTACTTTTGTAGATATTCCGATGTGCGATAGTAACACATTCGGCATAAGGTGTAATGTAGTTTTTAGACCTGTCTTAATTACTTTGTAAAGTTCCTTTTTTTACAATTTTTTTCATTAGTATTTTTTTTTCATACATTATATTACGAGGGTCATCCAGAAAGTAAAGTTACAACATTTATGCAGGATCGAAAAATGCTTGTAGTTAATTGAAATTCACAGGATACTTCACAAATATATTAAACTATTTTTCAACGTAATTGCCGTCGAGATCGAGACATTTCTGTAGTCGGGGCACCAGCTTTTGTATGCCAGTGTCATAGACCTCCGCCGCCAGCTCTTTCAGCCACTTCTTTACAGCTTCCTCGACCTTCTGATCGTTAGAAAACTGTTGAGGTGTAGTGACACACCCACGTCTCATTCCTCGTCACGATAGAGTTCAGAAAAGCTTCTCCCTCCTATGCAAAACGATCCAAAAATTCACGAGCGGCGGTCACGCGATTTTGACGGTGTTCCGGTATGAGCATTCTGGGCATCCATCTCGCACACAACTTCTTGTAATCAAGTTTTTTCCGACACAATATTACCAAGACGACTTCGAGAAATGTCAGGAAATTCTTCGTGAAGGTCGTCAAGCGTCACACGGCAATCATTTCGCACTTGTTTTTCATTTTTTTGCACACATTCGTCAGAAATCACTGCCTTGCCTCGTCGTGAGTATCAGTACGGCCTTCTCTGAACAACCTAACCCACTTAGTGACATGTTGTCGACTCATCACATCACCACCATAAACTTCCACGAGCTTCCGATGGATATTCGCGGCGGTATTATTCTGCAAAGTCAAAAAACTGATGACTGCGCGGGTCTCGCACGGACGAGAGTTGGCGGGAGCGCGCGACAACCTCTCCGTCGGAAGAATTAACTGTGACTGAACAAAATGGCCGATTAACACGCGAGATCAAACAAACTGACCGTTAGGATCCCCCCTATACGCCAGGTGCACCAACTTTGAAACGAAAAAATTCCCCCGGCCTCAGGAGCTCTTGTAACTTTAGTTTCTGGATGACCCTCGTAATTCATATTTTTTTATAAAAATACTTAACATATTGTTTTGTTGTTCATATTTTTTTTTGTCTTGCTTAATTTAGTGATTATTTATCTTTGTTTTATGTTCTTTTTCCTTTTTAATATTTATTTGCAGCAGATAATAGAGATAACAGTTAGTTATAAAAGAGGTTTATAACCTACAATTTAACTCTATTAAATGTCGAAAATAAATATTAAAAAGTTAACAGAAAATGAATCAAAGATAAATAATGAAACAATTAAGAAATATAAATATTTATATATACAAGACATGTGTCCGCCCCATAGTGACATACAGCATAGAGTCCAGAGCCGACACTGTCAGAACCAAAAATCTCCTTCGAACCAGCGAAATGAAGGTACTCAGGAGTATCGCTGGCAAAACCCTTCGTGATAGAGTACGTAACACAGAAACCCGAAAGACGTGCGAAGTTGAAGATATTGTCAGATGGGGACGACAGAGAAGAAGGTTCTGGAACGAACATGTATCCAGAATGGCGGAACCATGAGCCGTAAGAATGGCCAGGGACAGTATCCTCCAAGCAAACAGACCTCCAGGACGACCTCCCAAAATATGGAAAGACAGCTGGCAGTCGACGTCACAAGATGGAAACAATGATGCAGGACCATAACAGGCCAACAGGCCTAAAATAAGACGAAGAAGAAGAAGAAATATTGATATTATAAATTTTCTACTTAAATTTGATCGATTGTTAAATTTTTTAAGCTTAATCAGTTGAAACTTTAAATTATCTAGATTTATCAATGTTCAAAATTAGTTTTATTAAGAAGACGACTGAATCTCTTGGCTGAATAACATATGAGGGAGGTTTCATTGTGGTATCATATATTTGTTCGAAGTTGCTGTCTAATAATAATGATTGCGTACCTCCGAAGAGGAAAATAACTTTAAAAGGGAAGGAGATAAAATTATACAATTCTTTTATCTCAATTGAATCCGAAATCAAATCCAAAACCTCCAATTGGAAAATAAATATTTAACACTTCGTCTAGATCACGGAGGTCGAATCATTATATCAATAAATGATTGCCAAGCTTTAGATACAAAGGGAATAGGGAGTATTTGAACCCGTTTTATTGGAACAATTATTTAACAGTCAGGCTCGCTTGTTTGAAATAGTACAATTGAAAACCACTGAGTTGATTCTGTGAGAATACAAAAGTTTCTACTTCAATGAACGATATTTTGTTTCGTATTGTTATTCTTGAATACAATTGTCATTATTTTATTTTAATGCTTTTTGAAACAAAGTCAGACAAACAAACGGAACGGAAATTAAAAGTTCTCTTTTTGCTAAGTAGCTTTGATCAACGAAAATCAATGAGAGAATTTTGCTTTATTTTTAACTCGATTAACTTTTTTCAATTTAAGTCATAATTCGTAAAATTTGTTGCTAACAATACATTTTTTAAATATTATTTTGTACAATTTCCTCTTTCTGTAGGGATATTACTATACATTCAGTTAAGAAGGCAGTAAAACTTTTCTATGAAAATTGTTAAGTTACTTAGTATTTAGTTACTTTTTTAACCCATTTTTTTTTACGTTTAAGCTTCCTCCATATAAAAATACATTTTTTATATCGATTTTATCTTTTTTTTATTGAAGATCTGGTTAGCCAAGCGTTATAATTTTGTCTAAAAGTTTTCCAGTTTCTTTTCATCTATACGTGTAGCATAAAAAGTACGAGAAATTTGGGTATATCTACAAAAAACGTGATACAATTAAATTAATCAAACTATAAAAAGGTATAAGTGAAAATGCTTTATAATAGTGGAGCATGCATGACGAAGTGTGTGGACGTGGCAGAAGAGAAAGTCGTGTGTCAGGATAGAATGAGAGGAGATCTTTTCTAACTATATATCCCAATAGGGAGTTTGAGTATTGATGATGATATAAAATATTTTCACTGTTTAGAAAAATGAATAATATGTGTTGAAAAAAAAATTAAAATAAAAAAAGTTTAATTAAATATTGATGAAGAATTGGGACTTGAGAAATTAACCATTTTTAATTCGTTGTTATTTTCTAATAAAAATTTTCTAAAGCAGAAAGTAATTATAATATATTTTGATTTAAATCTTCTTTCATAAATATAAATGTTTAACCAACATTAGTTAGCTGACCTCAGATTGAAACAGTCTTCTTCTTAATATATTGTTAGCTGACCTCAGATTGAAACAGTCTTCTTATTAATATATTGTTAGCTGACTTCAGATTGAAACAGTCTTCTTCTTAATATAAAGTTAGCTGACCTCAGACTGAAACAGTCTTCTTCTTAATAAATAGTTAGCTGCCCTCAGATCGAAACAGTCTTCTTCTTAATATATAGTTAGCTGACCTCAGACTGAAACAGTCTTCTTCTTAATATATAGTTAGCTGACCTCAGATTGAAACAGTCTTCTTCTTAATATATAATTAGCTGACCTCAGACTGAAACAGTCTTCTTCTTAATATATAGTTAGCTGACCTCAGACTGAAACAGTCTTCTTCTTAATAAATAGTTAGCTGACCTCAGATTGAAACAGTCTTCTTCTTAATATATAGTTAGCTGACCTCAGATTGAAACAGTCTTCTTCTTAATATATTGTTAGCTGACCTCAGATTGAAACAGTCTTCTTCTTAATATATAGTTAGCTGACCTCAGATTGAAACACTCTTCTTCTTAATATATAGTTAGCTGAACTCAGACTAAAACAGTCCTCTTCTTAATATATAGTTAGCTGACCTCAGACTAAAAGAGTCTTCTTCTTAATATATAGTTAGCTGACCTCAGACTGAAACAGTCTTCTTCTTAATATATAGTTAGCTGACCTCAGATTGAAACAGTCTTCTTCTTAATATATAGTTAGCTGACCTCAGACTAAAACAGTCTTCTTCTTAATACATAGTTAGCTGACCTCAGATTGAAACAGTCTTCTTCTTGATATATAGTCAGCTAACCTTAGATTGAAACAGCCTTCTTCTTAATATATAGTTAGCTGACCTCAGATTGAAACAGTCTTCTTATTAATATATAGTTAGCTGACCTCAGACTAAAACAGTCCTCTTCTTAATATATAGTTAGCTGACCTCAGACTAAAACAGAATTCTTCTTAATATATAGTTAGCTGAACTCAGACTAAAACAGTCCTCTTCTTAATATATAGTTAGCTGACCTCAGATTGAAACAGTCTTATTCTTAATATATAGTTAGCTGACCTCAGATTGAAACAGTCTTCTTCTTAATATATAGTTAGCTGACCTCAGATTGAAACAGTCTTCTTCTTAATAATATATATAGTTAGCTGACCTCAGACTGAAACAGTATTCTTCTTAATTTTTTAATGGATAAAAATTCTCAAGATTGATTGTAAATATAAACATTTACTTATAACTATTTTTTTAACTATAAGTTTTGTCCCTTATGATGCTGGAACGTCTTTCAGAGTTGATGCTGTAATTTTTTACATATACTCGTATATAGTGTAACTACGAGTAAGAACAGGAGCTCCTTTGAGGACAGAAATAACACTGCATGATTCATTATTTTTTTCTAGTGTACGAACGCACTGTTAGGGGAACCTAATTCGTTCCTAGAAACTGTAAAAGGATAAATGTCCATTAGCTGTCCAAATAAAAGCTTCCAGTGTGTTCAAAGTGTATCTAGTTAGTTCGGAAGTATTGATATGAAATTTATTACTGATCTGATCTATCATTTTAATCTGCCATTGTTAACCTTTCCCTTCCTGTGCTAAAAAAATCTGCCCGTTCCGGTGATGTGTATTTAATACATATCAATACACATATAAAAATGAGCGATTTAATAATAATAACAAGAATAAGAATATTCATAGCCAATCGCTATAATTAATTAAATTTGAAGTCAAAAGTGATATTGATTGAAATTTTATTGCTGAAAACATGATAAAAAACATCGGACGACGTTCACAAAACGGGCGAAGCGACCACCTTGAACGAAAGCCTGCTGGATATTAAGCGAGAGAAGCGAGCGAACTGAAATTCTATTTCTTGCGTTCCCATATACCGAAATAGAGAATGAGACGTGAATAGCGTCGCTTCCTCAACCGTAGCGGTTTTTTAGAATGAATATACCTACGTCACACACTGGCACACGTTTGATTGCATTGGTGAATTTATTCCCGATTTTCAAAAAAATATCTCTGATGGGGCTAATAATTATTAATATTATTTTTTTTATTCAATGTGTAAATGTATTACGGAGGAATACCTAAAATCTGAACCCAGTATTTATTATATTTATAGAGATATTAAAGTTTTTAGAAGCAATGTGTACTAGTTACACATCACAGGGAAGGAAGGGTTAATAATAACTGGTCGTTGGTACTTATGAAATGGCATTTGCTCTAAGTTTATTTCTTTAATTACTGAAAACCTTAAAATTGATGTTTTTAATTCATTCATGCATAATATTGTACCTATTAATATATCCTAATTGGCGATGCCAACATGTTGAAGTGCGTGGCCAGGAAATAATATTTATTTATTGAACACTTCATTGTAAAAACAATCTGGCTGGGTTATTGCCAGGCGACAATCTCTTCCAAAAAAATAGACAAAAATAAATAAAAGAATTCACATGATCGCAAAAATATTACAAAATATAGTACACGATAAAAGTAAAAGAAAGATATAATCAATCAAAGGAGAAGAAATATATGGTGAAGAGGGAAGAAAAATCAGGAATAAAACAATTGTTATCACTGACAAGTGTTATTAAGACTTTTTTCAGTCGTTTTTTAAATTATGCCAAGGATGGAGTGAGTTTGTTAATTGGTTTGCCAATGTTAATTGGTTTGCAACTAGTTCCAGAGTCTCACTGGAAGAACAGTAAATATTGTCTTCCGTCCTGATTTAGAACCACTGGGGTAGGCATGGTTTATTTTGATTCACCGCTGTGTCCGTAGGATGGACCCTATTTTAAAATTGATTTATAATTTAGCGAGATCATTGGAGGCGAGCGCCAGACAGCTTGCAGGAAGCAGGTGACAGCAGTATACTCGTATACCGGTAGCAGTGTGCAGCGGATTATTTCAATCAAGGTTCAGAGAAACTGTTGGCACACGCGGCGCCGCTTAAGCGTATTAAATATAGATAAACCTTTCGCTTGTACTTGAACTACTCTATTATAAATACAAGTACAGTGATTAATATTATCATCTTGAGTTTTCTGCGGTTTTCTCACCGAATATGTCTTCAATACATATGCGAATGCGGGGAAGCTCCAATCACACAGGCCGCAGCCGACACCTTCCCATCCCCACACTCTACACCTACACTTGATATTATAGATATATGTATTTATTCTCCTTAAAGGTTTAGCAGAGTTCTTCATATACGCTCTTGTAGCCTACAGTCCCTCAGACGGTAGAGCATTTAGCGAAGTAAATCATAAAGAGCAAGAAAGCTCATTAAGCCACACCACGTCTTTGCGCCTTCTTCGTCGTTTTCTCCAGCATCGTCACCTCATCTCCACCGTCTTCACAATCGTCGCTTCACTGAGACCCCCGGGAGGGGCGGGAGGACGCCTAACCTGAACTGCGCCACCAGGGCCGCCGACGTGAGCTGCCGTATCCCTTTGGGTGTAGTCGCCATGCCCAACTATGGTTGTTTCAGATTGGAGTATGGAAATCAAGAGAGATAAAAAGGCTCATCGAGCCTAAAAGTCAAACAGAGATTAACACACAAATACTTATTATAAGTATACACATATAAATAACACTGCACAAACATATGACACAACAGTGGAAAAAGTATTCCCTCAAATCACTGACAAAAGATCGACGACGCAGTAAAATGCGAACGTTTAAAAAAAGTTATTAAAAATTAAAAAACTCGGTATTCATTCATTCAATATTATCATCATTATTAATTTGGATAGGCAGAGATAACATTCCTCCACCTCGACATCCTTGAATGGCTTAAGTCACAAAACGGTGTTGTAGACATACACTATCTGTGCAATGCGAAAGGCGACTACCGGGAATCGAAATACAAGACATTGTTCATTTTTAGTTAACATTACATTTAATTCAAAATCACTCCTTGTAAATAAATACAAGTCTGGAAGCGGTTGTAAAATTTTCTGGAGCACTCCTGAAACTCGTTCTTCGGAATTGCCTCCAAAATCGCGCTCGAAGCCTTCTGGATGTCTAAAATCGTGTCGAGAATTTCAGTTTCAGGAATAGCTAGAAGTCGCATGGAGCCAAATCAGGTGAATACGGAGGGCGATCCATACTTTATTTGGCCAAGAAATCGCGTACAACCTTGCTTTTGTGCGCCGGTTGTTTGTCCTGCAACAAAGACCATGTCCCTTGTTTCCGATATTCGGGTCGAACTCGAAGAATCCTGGCCCATAAACGATTCAAAACACCCGAGTACATATCGGCGTTCACCATTTGAATTTCTTATGGATAATTCCTTTGGAATCAAATAAAATGGTGAGCAGTCTTTATTCGTCTCTTCTGCGTGCGCCCTTTTTTCGGTTTCGGAGATTGTGGACCCTTCCATTCTGAGCTCTAGCGCTTTGTAAGTGGCTCATACTGAAGTCACCATGTTTCATCACCTGTTATAATGCTTGACATGAACTGGGAATCCATATCCGCTGTTCTTTTCATGTCTCTGCAGTGCTTCACTCTGCAAACTTTTTGATCGTCAGTATGACCTTTCGTTTGCCCAAATTTTCTGTTAAAAAGAGATCGACAGTGGATTTAGGAATTCTAGTGAGGTCCTCGATAAGCCTAGTAGACGCACAACGACCATTTTGAAGAATTTCAACCACTTTTGGAACATTTTCTTCAATTCGAACTGTCAATGATGGTTTAGGCTGTGGATCATCTTCAATGCACTCTCTATTATCACGAAATTTTGTATACCACTTAAAAAAGTTTTTACGACTCATTGCTTTACTACCATAAACAGTTTGAATCATTTTAAAGGTTTGTGTGGCACTTTTACCCTTTAAAACAAAATTTAATATCGGCAGTTGTTCCATTGTTCCTTTTCCGACCGAGACTCGGAAGGTACTGTCAATTGTTACTTCATTACAAATGAGCACTTTGAAACTTTTATGGAAGATAGTCGAAATGTGTTAACTCATTTATTCATCCACAAATGGCGCAGGTGGTTACACGAAAATAAAATCAGTTACCTTTCTCATTGAACCAACCAGGATGTCTAAGAGACCTTAAGTGAAAAACAGACTGGAATCCAATTTAAAAAAATATTGGTTTTAACGGGGATCGATTCCGGAATCCCTTGACTGGGACACAAGTGTTTTACCAACTCGGCCACGGAGGTTGTTAGTACGTCTGGTAACAAATTCGCGTGCGCTATACATATGGTAGTATTTATGATGAACTGCGAGAGGCGTGCATACTTAAGAGGCTTTAAAACCAGAAAATTCAAATGATGGGAGCGAAAACAATCTTGTCTCTCGATTACGCTCTACAATATGTCCAGTTCGGACGCGTTAAAAATCACCAATGAATGAAAAATTTATGAACATTATTGACGACCTCCTTGGCTTTGTTAGTAAGACACCTATCTTGCAACCGCGAGTTGCGGGTTCGATTTCCGTTGGAGTATAGATTTTTTTTAAATGCTGTTGGTTTTCTATTAAGGCTTCTTTAAAATATTTTTAAACACTGACATAAATAGTAAGCGGGAAGAGCGACAGCTGAGATGGTACGGGCACATAAGACGGAGACCACCAGACCATACTGTAAATCAGTCAATGTCTGTGGATCTTCCTCGACAGCCGTCCAGAGGAAGACCAAATAACTCCTGGATGAGTCAATGCTCCAAAACCCTACAGAGAAACGGCCTAGATGAAAGCGACACCCAGAACTGAAGAATATACAGCCTGAGAACGAGAAAAGCTGACCCCAACAGCCTATCTAGGCAATGAGTTGGGACAGTGCCAGGAAGAAGAAGAAGAAGATAACATTAAAGTCACACTGTCACTTTCCCAACTCCCCCACATTAATAGTATGTTATAATATAATATGTTTATTTTGTTTTGTAATTCGTTTAGTCAAATATTGTTTATCCCACTTAATAAAATAGTATAACCCTACCGGTTTCAAGGTTTCCACCTCATCATCAGGGGATCATAAACAAGGCTGTTGTGGGAGCACAAAAAAGAGGTTTAAAATTCATGATCGCTAACTTCATTGCTGTCATGTATTGTATACAACTTTTTTTTACCGACCCCAACAGCCTACCTAGGCAATGAGCTGGGACAGTGCCAGGAAGAAGAAAAAGCTTCTTTAAAATATTTCTGATTGGCTGGAAGAGATTAACACATGGCATATTAATAAAAAATAATACCATACAATAATCTACCAACGTTTAAATAACGCAAAACCAAAAGGGTTTAAGGAGATTAGCATTCAAATCGAAAATTTAACCTCGGTTTACCCCGCTGACGTCAAATATTAAATTTATAAATATTTCTGTACGAAGAAATATGCACCAAAAATACGAGTTTGTTTAAAAAGAAACAAGCGAAATGAGAATTTATTACACAGCAAAATGAATGACGATAAATCAAGTAGAATTTAGGACAGCTTTTCGAAAGCGAAAATTCAAAAACAATACGTAAAATCTATACTTTGTTAAATTAAATATCCACAAAAATTATAAATTAACTTTCAAGAAATGTTTGGGTCGAATATGAAAACATTGTGAAAATTCAAAAAACAATACGTAAAATCTACACTTTGGTTAATTAAATATCCACAAAAATAATTAATCTACTTTCACGAAATGTTTGATTCGAATATGAAAACATTGTGAAAATTTCAAAAAAAATACGTAAAATCTACACTTTGGTAAATTAAATATCCACAAAAATTAGTTATCGACTTTTACGAAATCTTTGGTTCGATTTTAAAAACATTTTTGAAAAATAAAATTCTACTAAACGTATAGCATATTCTACAGTTTATTATATTCATTGATTCAACTTTAAAATATTATTTTAATATTTTTTGTTGGGATTCCCTGTATTTATCACATCTACTTTTAAATTTTAAGTTTTAAAAATTCACAGATAACAAAAAAAAATATTAACTCAAAATACTGATTCCAGAACTGAGAAATTTATATCTTCTTCTTCTTCCAGTGTCATGTCAGGTCCCTCCAATGTTGAATATCACCTGACAGAAGACATCTTTGTCCCCGGCAGCCCGAAAAAGATCCCCAACCATAACAGTCCAATCACGTATATTGCGGAGCCAGGAGATTTGCCTCCTGCCAACACCTCTTCGACCCTCTTTTTTGCTTTGGATGATCAAGGTGCAGTAATTTGTACTTTGCTCCTCTAAGTATATGACCCAAATAGGACACCTTTCGGATTTTAATATTAGTCAGCAACTCTCTATCAACTTTGGCTCTTTGAAGAACCCTTGTGTTGCTGACCATATCCGTCCAGGGTATCCGTAACATTCTCCAGTGCATCCACATTTTGAATGCTTCCAGTCGGTCCATACTACCAATTATGAGGGTCCATGATTTCACTCCATGCAATAACACTGACCAAATATTTGACAAACCGTTGTCGAAGTTTCAAGTTTCATTTTATTAAAAGCCGCACGAGACGATTCAATTCTGCACTTGACTTCGGTTTCTGGGTCGCGGTCTTCCACTAGGATACTTCCGAAATTTATATAACATACATACATAATATTGCGCCGTGTCCCTTGCGGGGTAGGCAAAGAGAACATATCTCCAAACTATCTTCTCTAGCCAAGCACAAAGCTTTCGCTTCCACCACATTCACACATCTCGTCATACGCAATCTTTTCTTATTGATACTTCTTACTTTACCTTTTTTTCAAAATCTGGTCTATTATGTATATCCAGCCACGTTTTCCTCGATATACCTCTTGCATGCACGTTTTGCACCTCTGACTTGTAATACTCGCTTAGTCATTCTTTCGTCGTTCATTCTCTCATGCCCCAACCCCAATAAAGCTTCTATCTTCATCTTACTTAAACCATAAATTTTATCCAAGCCTTTATTTATGATATTTTCGTTCCGCCTTCTTTCATACATTGACACTCCACAATGTATGAAAGAAGGCATAAAATACACTCTTTCATACATTGACACTTTATCCTTAGTGTAAGCATCTTCACCCGATTTATCTTACTGCCATCCTTCTTCTGCTTTGTCCAAACTTCACTTCCATATATCAAGGTGGGCACCAACACACTGCTATATGAACTGTCGTTTTTGCTAATATAAGTTTGCGCGATTGTTGTATATCAAATTATATGTTCCATTTATCTTGTTCCCGATCGCTACCTTTCTTTCAATGCCCTTTTCAATTCCCCCAACATACGTCAATATAAATCACAGATAACAGAACTCATCAACCCATTCCAGTTTTTCTAAGATGGCCCATCCATTCATTTTCAACCCTTTTATCAGACACCTCTCATTTTCAACCCTTTTATCAGACAGCTCACTTATCATAATATCCCTTAAATATATTTACTCAAACCGGACAAAATCGAACTCTGTTAAGATGCTAGTCCACAACAGTATTTTGGTAACAACCTTGATTTATGGGAGTGAAACGTGGACGCGGAAAAGACTGAAAGGAATTTGATAAACTTTGCAGAAATGCATGCACTGAGAATAATAAATTGGGTGACAATGTATGACAGCATACGGAATGAAGTAATTACGGATGAAAACATGTTGAGTAAGATGAATAACACTTTGAGATGGTTTGGGCACGTAAATCAAATGAATGCAGAAAGATTATCAAAAAATATATATACAATATCAATGTGAGTGAAAGGCGTGCTAGAGGAAGACCAAAAAAACGTTGGTTTGATCAAGTGAATGATATTTTTAAACAATGATATGTAAGGCAAATGGGTAGAATTGTATGAGAAGATGTATGGATGGGAAAGAGGCGAAATATGTGTACTAAAATAAGAACGTGTAGCGCTTTATCCTCTCTTCACACCCTAACAGGGAAACGGTGTGTATGTATGTATGTATGTTTGACATATTTTCCTTTGTTCTTCAATTCCTTTTCGAAGTCTGTTAAGAGATTACTGGTGAAATCCACCCCCTGGGGATCTGAATTTCCTGTCCACTTGTCCTTTCCTCGTAGCAACAGGAGGTTGTTGTTCCAGATGAGATTAAAGTGATGCATTCTTTGAAAAATAACACCGGTTTCTTAACGAGATCAATTGATTTATCCTCTTATATAAGAGGTAGATTGAAAAAAAACGTATTTGAATCAAGTGGTCCAGATTTCGAAAAAAGTTATAGAAAGAAGACTAAATACTGGAAAGTTTTATATCACGATATGTATTAAATGTAGATGAGGCGAGAGTTATTTGTGTTTGGATATAATAGGTTGGAGATCTGTTCTCTCTCTGTCTACCTGATAAAAGGCAAGGCTTGATGATATATGAAGAGGTTAATCTATAAAAAAGAACGTGTCTCCCAAATCAGAATGTTGGGAAATCGCAAAAAACTGTTTGCATTAAAAATATACGTGTATGACATAATAATTCCTTGTAAAACTAGCTGAAATCCCTAAAATCGCTTAAGGTGACTTGATTTGTTGTTCAAAATCGAATCATAATAATTAAAATAGTGATTCTAGTTTAAAATATGGACATGATCCTTTTTGTAAGAACAATTCTACTTTAATCTTTTTTTATTGAACAGGTCTGGGACATGATGTTTTTTGATCGATTTCAAAAATATTTTACAAAAAACAATTGGGAAGTGTAATTTATTTAAATTTTAATCAAGTTAAATAAGTATTGTTACAAAATAAGAAAAAATATTACTATAAAACTATAAATATATGTAGGTAGATACAGTATAATGACATTACACTGCACGTACGATTTAAAACTGACAGTTGCTGGTGAACTGGTATGAAGTTAGACACAATCGGAAAGCTATGATTGGTCAATTCGGACATGTTCTTTTTTGATTGGTTTAAAGCCTGGACAAGATTGTTTTTGAAAAAAATACTGGTTTTTTCATTATGATTTTAAAATGTTTTATGTGCTTTTTTTTATTAAAATGAAAATGTTAAATGGCTCCATACCATCGATAAGAAGAAATCTGCTTTATCAACTCATTTTTTGTAACCGATGGACATAATCTTATTTGAATGTTACCTCCTCATATGTGTATGTATGTGTACATATCTGATACTTCACTTTCAAGATAAATTATAATTTAATCGATCTGTTTATATTATACTCGTACATCATTTTACGCACACTTGGAAATTGAATCTCATTCCTTATAATTATTTTATTTTGATTGTATTTATTGTATAGTATTCTTATGATTGCTGAATTACAACGTATAACTATCATTACATCAGAGTGTGGGCTGAAACACATATAATATTCTTGCTGTCGAGCTCGACCTCTATTGGTGGGGTTGTATCTCGATTGGAAAGGATGAGTCCAGACACTGATAGCTTTTCTATAAAATGTTTTTTTTTTAACATGGCGAGTTTATTGCTATGTGGCAATCTCTTCCAACCAACCAGAAATATGTTTTTATAGGCCCTAAGTGTTAACCAGACTGGAATCCTATTTAAAAAAATCTGGGTTCCAGCGGGGGTCGAACCCGCAACCTCCGGATCGGCAGACAAGTGTCTTACCACCAGGCCACGGAGGTCGTGTTATTTTCCATTTACTTAAAATTTATGTATGATTTCGGGATATATAACAAATAACTAACATACATATATTGCTATAAATAAATCTGTGTTTATTTATTCCTAATAGTTTCTTACCAAGTCACTTTGAATATTTTATGGTTTGATCTGTTCAACTTTTATTTGAGTCAAAATACATTGCATTTTCGATCGCTTATCGTACAGCCAATCTCTCCTTATTTGATTTTATTTAAACTTTCATTGTGTACAGTACAACCTAGCGGATGTATTGCTATGTAAAAATATCTCATTCAACCTACCAAAATAATGTTAAAGAGGCCTTAACTGAAAATCAAACTCGTTTCAAAATAAACTGGGTTCCATCGGAAATCGAACTCTTAACATACGAAATGGAACAAAGGTTTCTTAACAACTCAGCTACGGATGTTGTGTTTCATTTTTCTTTTAACCCAAAAAATATGAATATTTTTTATCTTATTATCAGGCAGGTGTAAGCAAAGTCTTCCGAAACCGTTGTTTTAAGGCTTTATTGCAGGTCATGCAAAAACGTATTAATTATTTATGCATTTTTTCTTCTTATTTTTATGACGGAATAAACGTTTAATACGACACAACTATTCAGTCGACGAGTAACGGTAACGTAATCTAATATAAATCGATAGTCGATGTCAACGGACGCTCTGAACTAAGGCAAAAAAGTTTTAACCCTCACAATACCAGAAATAACATCGCGATCGAACTGTATTCATGGAAAAAAATATTGTGGGGGTGACTTCCACTAATATTAATGAATAACGTTATCAACGTGCAACAGTACACATATTTCCGTTCGACATATTTATTTTAAATTAATCGAAATTACTTTGAAACAGTTTGTAATTAAAACTAACGTGCTTAGTGATGCAATACTATTTTTGTGTTTTATACATAAATATTTTTCCTTTTTGACTGTGTGTTTAGACATTTTTTTTTATTTTTGTTATTGTTGATTTTAATTTGTGTTATGTTATATGTTTGAAGGTTTGTTTCCTCGCTTTTTAAATTTATTTTTGTTGTTTTCATTTATTTTTTTGTTTTTTCATTTATTTTTCTTGTTTTTTTCTTCATTTATTTTTGTTTGTTTTTTCATATATTTTTGTTGTTTTTTCATATATTTTTGTTGTTTTTCATTTATTTTTGTTGTTTTTACATTTATTTTTGTTGTTTTTTTGTATACTTTGAGTTGATGTATTTTTGTAGAGATTTGGGCTGTTGAACAATTATTAATTTTATTATTGCACAAGAACATGTTTGAGAGGTATGCAAGATTGAGTAAGAAGTCCAAAATTCTAAAACGATCGGAAGGTTTAATCTGATGTAGCCTTTCGTTAAACTTTTATTAACCCTTCCTTCCCTGTGATATGTAACTAGTACACATTGCTTCTAAAAACTTTAATATCTCTATAAATATTATAAATACTGGCTTCAGATTTTAGGTATTCCTCCGTAATACGTTTACGCATTGAATGAAAAAAATAATATTAATAATAATTAGCACTTATCGGCCACACCAGAGATATTTTGTGAAAATCGGGAATAAATTCACCAATACAATCAAACGTGTGACGTAGGTATATACATTCTAAAAAACCGCAATGGGTTAGGAATCGACGCTATTCACGTCACACCCTCACTCTGCTTTGGTATATGGGAACGCAAGAAATAGAATCTCAGTTCGCTCGCTTCTCTCGCTTCAGTAGCTCTCGGGCATCTATTTGAAATGGTCTCTTCGCCCGTTTTGTGAATGTCGGCCGATGTTTTTTTTTTCATGTTTTCAGCAATTAAATTTCAATTATTATCACTTTTGACTTCAAATTTAATGAATTAAAGCGATTGGTTATGAGTATTCTTATTTTTTCGATTTTAAATCGCTCATTTTTATATGTGTATTGATGTGTATTGAATACACAGCACCGGAACGCACGGACTTTTTTTTAGCACAGGAAGAGAAAGGTTAAGCAAGATAAAATAGCGCTATAAATATATGATAAGCGACATATAAGTTGCAGAAAAACCCACATTCAGGTGTAAAAAGGTACGGAAATGAATCCACAAAAAATGGAATATGAGGCGCTTGCTTGCTCGGCATGAATACTGACCGTCAGACCATTAAGCGTGAATGCTTTTCAAAATCTTGATGACTAAATATTTTCAAACAGCCATAAATGTTTTTTTTGTCGATTCCACATTTTCCAATATTCAGTGTGATTAAATATAAATCGAAACAATATTTTGATTCTTTGTCCTCTTTGCGTTACATTTTTATTGTGAAATTGTCGTAAAATGGTAGCGTCTTCTGAAAATTTATTCTGCGAATTTCAATCAAATGTATATATAAGCGTTTATTTTATTGCATCCATAAAAATACATTTCTTAAAAGTATGTATTTTTGTCTTGTGTATCTCTATAATACAACAATATAATTATATTATTGTATTATGGAGATGCGCTAGATAAAAAATATCTTAGAAATATTTTAACAGAAATACTACTCATTGCAGAAGGTCTCATTCCGAGAAATTAATATTTAGATTGAAAAAAAAGAAGAAGTTTTATTAATATTAATTTTTGTTACGTGTGTAGTACGAGTACAATTGATTTTTTTCAGATTTTAACTTGATCTGAGAATTGACACTTGTACAGAAAGGGTTAATACAAAACCGCCGTAGTTAAATATCAAATATTTTACGAGTTGAGAATTCATTGCTATGTGACGGACGATACTTTTTTGCGAAATAAATTTTGTTTCTTTTATTAGCTAAATAATGTTTTTAGTTGAAGAAAAATAAGCACGGGCACGTGACAATACATATTTTCATGACTTTTTAAATCAAGATATACTATAGGGTGTTGACTGCAGTTTAATGTTCAAATTAATGTAATGGATAGTTGATAAAAGAAACGCCTACTTGTACTGACTGGCCTCCAGAATCAGGCAGATTTCGTCTGTGTGTGAAACGAGTGAAAATTTCCCGTTTAATTATTCTATTGGACATAAATATCATCGTTATGTTGGAAACATTGTATTATACTTTTGTTGTATACAGTAGAATCTGGCGGGCTTATTGCCATATGAATACCTCTTTCAACTAACCGCAAAGATGTTAATGAGGTTTTAGCGTATGTCCTAGTAGGACGTGCTGATGATGATGTTGTTGACATCGCTGTATTCGCTTTAGTCGAATTCTGTGTTCCTTTTCGTTCGGGGCCACCAATTTAGCGGTGCTTGTAGTGATACGTCGTGATGATTATGATTTGTTTTGTATTTAAAATAAAATACGTCGATTCAGGAATGCGAAAAAGTGAGAGTGAATAATCAATAAATAGTAAACAACGATGAATGGTCAAGTGAATAATAACAAGTGATTTTTATTTGTCGATAAGTAGGTATATATACAATTTCAGAACGGGGCGCGTGAATGCGTCCGCAGTATATCTTGATCTCACTCCTGTGCGTGCCGAGGTGGTCGCAGACGTTGCCAATGATATAGTGGGTAGAATATTTATTGCCGAAACGGTGAGACAACGCGATGCGTTCTCTTTCTACCGTGGATTGCAACGTAAATATTATTTGCGTGTAAACAATATTGACGTTCTGGTATGTGATCTTTGTACATATCCAAAGGTTGATTCATCGGTCGTTGACCGTGCATGTTGACAATATTTAGGGACGTCGGTATTCCCTACAAGGTCTTAAGTAAAAAAAAAAGGAATCTTTGAAATAAAAAGGGTTTTAGCAGGATTTGAACCCGCAACCTCCAAGTTGGGAGACAGGCGTATTTCCAACTAGGGCACGGACGTCGTTATACGCCGGTAATAAATACAACATTAGATTCAAGGATAAATATGACTTTGAGGTAGTAGATGAGTTCACCTACCTGGGTTCAACTATAACGAAGGGAAACGAGGATCATACTGAGATACAGAGATGATAAATATGACTTTGAGGTAGTAGATGAGTTCACCTACCTGGGTTCAACTATAACAAAGGGAAACGAGGATCATACTGAGATACAGAGATGATAAATATGACTTTGAGGTAGTAGATGAGTTCACCTACCTGGGTTCAACTATAACAAAGGGAAACGAGGATCATACTGAGATACAGAGATGATAAATATGACTTTGAGGTAGTAGATGAGTTCACCTACCTGGGTTCAACTATAACAAAGGAAAACGAGGATCATACTGAGATACAGAGATGATAAATATGACTTTGAGGTAGTAGATGAGTTCACCTACCTGGGTTCAACTATAACAAAGGAAAACGAGGATCATACTGAGATACAGAGATGATAAATATGACTTTGAGGTAGTAGATGAGTTCACCTACCTGGGTTCAACTATAACAAAGGAAAACGAGGATCATACTGAGATACAGAGATGATAAATATGACTTTGAGGTAGTAGATGAGTTCACCTACCTGGGTTCAACTATAACAAAGGGAAACGAGGATCATACTGAGATACAGAGATGATAAATATGACTTTGAGGTAGTAGATGAGTTCACCTACCTGGGTTCAACTATAACAAAGGAAAACGAGGATCATACTGAGATACAGAGATGATAAATATGACTTTGAGGTAGTAGATGAGTTCACCTACCTGGGTTCAACTATAACGAAGGAAAACGAGGATCATACTGAGATACAGAGATGATAAATATGACTTTGAGGTAGTGGAAGAGTTCACCTACCTGGGTTCAACTATAACGAAGGAAAACGAGGAGCATGCTGAGATTAAGAGAATAATCACAACAGGGAACAAAACATTCTTCTCTCTACAGCCGGTGTATTCTGTGTCCAGAAGTGTCCACAGAAAAACCAAAGTCACCCTATACAAAACAATTATTAGAACAGTGGATGCGAGGCATGGACACTGACAGCTAAATCCGCAGAGTTGCTGGATGCCTTCGAGAGAAGAGCACCACGTAGGATCCTGGGCCCCGTGAATGACGGCGAAACCTGGAAAATACGATACAACGACGAGCTGTATAATATCTACAAAGCTCCCAGGCTATATGTACATGTCAGACTGAGCAGATAGAGATGGGCCAGACATGTGCAGAGAATGCCGTCATCTCGAACACCCAAAAGAATCCTGGAAGGAAACCCGGGTGGGAGAAGGAGAGTGGGCAGGCCAAGGCTGCGTTGGGAGGACGAAGTTGAGAGGGACGCAACCCGGCTGCTGCAGGCGCAGGACTGGAGGGTCGTGGCGGAAGACAGGAGGAGGCCTAAGCTCGATATGGGCTGTAAGACCATCGAAAGAAATAAATACATTACATAATAACTAATTGACACTTTATAAAGTTAAATAATGATTCAAATACAATAGAAAATTTTAAAAGCGAAAATCAATAGACTAAAATACGAGTATAAGCCAACATTTAGAACATTTTATACTTATTGTCTGCCTTAGATCAGGTATTTTTTTACCTTATTAGATGGATAGTGGAACTAATTCCAATTCAATAGTTTGATTTCACTCATATCGCCTCAATGTATACAAATATAAATATCGAATAACTTTGTCGACGGTCATAGTCTAACGGTTAGTATCCATGCTAAACAAGTGGGTGCCCCAGGTTTGATTCCTCGCAGTTTCACTTCCGGACTGGTTTTACTGTTAGATTATTTTGCATCTGAATTTAGGTTTTTTGTAGCTTATATGTTTGATCACCAGATGGCACTGTTTTAGCGTAATTTGTATCCCTCAACCTCCCATATTCTCAGTTGAGCTGATTGGGAAGCCCTCTTGAGGTGATATCAATGATCGGGAAACAGGGCTATACCGAATTCGCGTCCTCAACCTCCCTTATTTTCTGTTGAGCTAATTAGGTAATTGGGAAGCCCTCTTGAGGTGATATCAATGATCGGGAAACAGGGCTATACCGAATTCGCATCCTCAACCTCCCTTATTTTCTGTTGAGCTAATTAGGTAATTGAGAAGCCCTCTTGAGGTGATCTCAATGATCGGGAAACAGGGCTATACCGAATTCGCGTCCTCAACCTCCCTTATTTTCTGTTGAGCTAATTAGGTAATTGGGAAGCCCTCTTGAGGTGATCTCAATGATCGGGAAACAGGGCTATACCGAATTCGCGTCCTCAACCTCCCTTATTCTCAGTTGAGCTAATTAGGTAATTAGGAAGCGCTCTTGAGGTGATCTCAATGATCGGGAAACAGGGCTATACCGAATTCGCGTCCTTCATTCTCCCTTATTCTCAGTTGAGCTAACTAGGAAATTGGGAAGCGCTCTTGAGGTGATCTCAATGATCGGGAAACAGGGCTATACCGAATTCGCGTCCTCAACCTCCCTTATTTTCTGTTGAGCTAATTAGGTCATTGGGAAGCCCTCTTGAGGTGATCTCAATGATCGGGAAACAGGGCTATACCGAATTCGCGTCCTTCATTCTCCCTTATTCTCAGTTGAGCTAACTAGGAAATTGGGAAGCGCTCTTGAGGTGATCTCAATGATCGGGAAACAGGGCTATACCGAATTCGCGTCCTTCATTTTCCCTTATTCTCAGTTGAGCTAATTAGGTTATTAGGAAGCCCTCTTGAGGTGATCTCAATGATCGGGAAACAGGGCTATACCGAATTCGCGTTCCTCATTCTCCCTTATCCTCTGTTGAGCTAATCAGGTTATTAGGAAGTGCTTTTGAGGTGATCGCAATGATCGGAAAACAGGGATATACCAAAGTATCTTTAAAAAACCTTTGTAATATAAATGAAAAATGTTCCTTAATGTTTTTTTACAAATGAAACAAATTAAGATGTATAAAATGTAGTGTTATATGTATGTAAAGGAGTCTCTCCCCCCCTGATTGAAGATACTGTAAATGTTCTGAAAGAAACTGGAATTTCTCACGTGAATATGAAAGAAAATTGAGATTGGAAAGCACGTAAAATAATGTTGACATAACGTGAGGGGTCCTTCGCTGTCTGATTTTGTGTCTATTTCAAAAGTCAGACATATTGTAATACTTATTTGTGTTAAATGTGAATCAAATCACAATATTTTGAAGTCTCTTCAACATATCCAACATTTATTTATTTATTTAACACTTTTATTGCAAATACAATTTGGTGGGCTTATTGCAAGGCGACAATCTCTTCTAACCAACCAGAAAAAAGTAAATGAAGCAAGTTACGTGGTCGTATAAATCATTCAAATGATTATCCATCCCCACGAAATCCATAAACACATACGTGAGCACATGCCCACGAACCCCACAAAGACGGACAATCATCCGAATATTATTTTTCATATAAAGTGAGATATCATCAATCAAAATGTAAGGAAGGGATGGTGGAGAGGAAAGGAAAAGAAAAATTAGGGATGAAACAAGTTATTTTACTGACTAGAAATTAAGAGTTTTTTCAGTCGCCTCTTAAAGCATGTCAAGGACGGAGCGAGTCTTATATTGGTTTGTAACTGATTCCAGAGTATTACTGCAAGGACAGTAAAGGACGACGTAAAAAAAGAGGAGCGGTGAACTGGAAAGGCCAATAGACAATCTCTGTTTGAGCGTAGCGCTAATCCATGATTAGAAAGACGCTGAAAAAATTCGGCGAGATAAGAGGGGGCGAAGGGACAGTTAAGGATAGTATACAATAGCGACATTATATGAATCTGGCGTCTATTTTTAACATTCAACCAGTTCAATACCTTCTGGTATGAAGTTATATGATCGTACTTTCGTAGGTTGAAAATAAATATTCGACAAACATTTTGAAGACGCTGGAATTTATCTATCTGTTCCTCTGTAACATCCAAGTAAGATACGTCCGCATAGTCCAGAATCGGAAAAAGCAGAGATTGTACGAGTAAAATTTTGGTTTGGCAACATCTCATTAGCATCCAAATAACATACGAGTACGTCACATTAATTAAGTAATGGAAGCATGAGATATTGGGACAGTAGTATTCCACTTAAAACTAGCAGAAAATAGTGTATCATATTAAAAGAATGTAAAAAAACCATATTAATCATATTAAAAGAATGTAAAAGATTTGGCAGCTTAACCCGGAAACATGATTACACCAACTCAGATTTTCATAAATAAGGAATCTCAGATTTTTGACATACACGTATGATGAATACGGATTCACAGAATTGTCGATTTTAATCGAGGAAAAATGTTTTTTTTTTAAACTTACTAATTTCCTGAATTCCGGTAAACTCCAAAAGTAAAGATAGACACTTACCTGAAACAAAATAAAAAAAATAATAATCGATCAGAAATTAAACATTGAAATAAAAATTAGAACAGTTTTTTTTACATATAACATATGTATTAAGAGAAATAAATAAAAAACACATATACAGGAAAAACTAGTAAGGCCCAATTAATTATAAAGTAATTGTAAAAACATAGTTTAAATTTTTAACTACTACAAGTGATGGATAGCTTGTTCGGAGTTTCGGTCCGATGGTAGGACACCCTACTCCTTCATCGGATAAACGCGTATCCAGAAAGTAAGTGTACTGAGGCTCTCACGACCGGATGGATTTTATTTTCGACATGTTGGATACACTTCCGTGTAGCCTGACCCTTCCCCTCCGCAACGAGACCGGTTCGAGGTCAGTACGTTGAGAAGTGTCGACGCGACAACACGTTTCGTGAAAAATGTCAAACCGATCTCCCGCCAAGTGCGAAATACTTGGCGTCATCCGTTATCTCGTTTGGAAGGGAAAACCTCCGGTTGAGGTTTATAATGAGGTGAAAACTGCATATGGTGATAAAGCTATGAATCGTACGAGTGTATACAAGTGGTGTCGCGAGTTTAAAAACGGTCACGTCACACCTCTTCACCCTCCGCCAAAAAGTTCATAACCACAATTTCAGCCGAGAAAATCATGGCATCCGTGTTTTGGGACTGTCAAGGCATAATTTTAATTGAATATATGCCTCAATGGGAGACCATCAACTCTGCAAGATACTGTGAGACCCTAAAATAGTTGCGAAGGGCGATTCAGAACAAGAGCAGAGGCATGCTGACAAAGGGAGTCTGCCTGCTGCGCGACAATGCCAGACCACATACGGCCAACGCCACGAAGGAACTGCTCGCCTCGTTTAAATGGGATGTCCTAAACCATCCCGCGCATTTCCCTGACCTAGCAGCACCTTCAGATTACTATCTCTTTACCTCCCTGAAGCTGCACATGGGTGGAAAAAGGTTTTCAACCAACGAGGAGGTAAAGGAGGAGGTGGAGAAGTAGACGGAGGGGTTGGCGGGAAACTACTTCGAGGAAGGCATCAAAAAGTTGATACCCCGCTTCACCACCT
>OX463843.1:6340903-6450903 GCA_949825065.1 Odontocerum albicorne
ATATATATATATATATATATATATATATATATATATATATATATATATATATATATATATATATATATATATATATATATATATATATATATATATATATATATATATATATATATATATATATATATATATATATATATATATATATATATATATATATATATATATATATATATATATATATATATATATATATATATATATATATATATATATATATATATATATATATATATATATATATATATATATATATATATATATATATATATATATATATATATATATATATATATATATATATATATATATATATATATATATATATATATATATATATATATATATATATATATATATATATATATATATATATATATATATATATATATATATATATATATATATATATATATATATATATATATATATATATAAAACCCCACACCATAGGCACGTTTTCACGTTGTATTAAATATACTAATTCTAATTGATTACATATTCTACACAAATCTTAATTGCTATATAAAGTATCAAAAATACACACATAAACAAATATAAAAATTGCGCAGAATACGGTTTGCGTGGTTTGCCCACTTAAAGAGGCAGGAGATGCGCGCGCACCCTACACATTGAAATCATAGCACTCACGTATAGACCAACACTTGCGTCTTTGACAGTTGCATTCATACTTGCGCATCTTGTCACTTACAACGTTTAGAAAGGAAAATTGTAAAAATACAAGTATACGAGTAATGGGGAAAGAAAGTATCTATATTTTTATAAGAGACATTGGGTGCCGCACTTAACCCAACAAGGAGCCGCATTTGCCCACGTCTGTATTATTGTATTTCACTTTCGTTTTATACAATACAACCTGACAGGTTAATTGTCGTATATAAATCTCTTCCAATTATCCAGATATAAGTTAAAGAGGCCTTCGATGAAAACCAGACTGGAACCATTATTTAACATAAATTAGGCTCCAAAGGGACTCGAACCGGTACCACTCATATTGAAAGACAGGCATCTTCCAAACTAGACCACGGAGGTTGTTTTGGATTCCACAATTATTAATTCATTCAGGGAATTCATTAATTAATTATCTCTGTTTTATTCCACTAAACCAGAAAAAGAGAGATAATTAATTGAAAAGAGCGCCAAGCATTATTTTGAATGCAGGTAAATAAATCCGACTGAATTCTATTTGCAGTTGAATTTGCTAGCCTTAATCCTTTTGAAACAGATTCACTAGTTGAATGTCCTGGAAGGATAACGTTTTATTTGTGTATCAGACTTCAAAGTTCTGAATGGTTTGCCTGCAGTTTATAACATAATTATGAGATTTGGGATGTGCCTTCGGGGAAACGTGATACACAGAAATAAACACGGTTTAAGTGTTTATTTATTTTCTTCAAATAATAATTACAAATTAATTGTAACTTCATAAAATAATTATTGACTAATACTCGTATAACTTATTGTAATTTGTTTAACCTTTCCTTCCCTGTGTTGGGTATCTTCTACACGTTGCTTCTAATAACCAAGGTTAAGATTTTAGGTATTCCTCCATAATATATTTACGCATTGATTTAAAAAATAATATTAATAATAATCAGAATTTATCGAGTACATCGTAAGTATTTTCTGAATATCGGAAACAAATTCGCATTTAAACGCTGTGAGTGCCTCGACCTTGGGTCTTGACGATAGGTGAAGAGTATGCGCGACACTATATTCGCATCTCACTTTTGCATACTTCACTGAATAGCGAGTAGCTCAATTGTCTCAACCTCGCAAGTGTAAGCCACGCCCGGGTTAGCCACCAGCCCTGCCGCGCCGCAGTAGCTGTTGGGCTGGCAACGATACTAGATCTACGCCCATTCCGTGAGCGTTGCCAGATGGTTTTTTTTAATGTTTTCAGCAAATAAATCTCAATTATTATAATTTTTAACTTTAATTATAATTAATTAAGGGGATTATCTATGAATGTTCTTATTTTTCCGATTTAAAATCACTAATTTTTGATCGCGTACTCACTACCCAACACCGGAGCGCGCGTTTCAATTTTATCACCGTAAGGGAAGGGTTAATCAAACACTGTTTTTTCCACTTTTTGTAATGGTATAACCCTACCGGTTTCAAGGGGTTCACCTCATATTCAGGGGAGCACAGACAAGTCTTATTTGTACTTCACTGAAGATGAGGTAAAAAAACCTTGAAACCGGTAGGGTTATACCGTTACAAAAAGTGGAAAAACAGTGTTTGATAAAACAAATTACAATGTCTTTAAACCTCCACAACGTTAGTGCCTTAACTATAAACAAAATATAAAAATATATTAAAATATAACTTACATATTATTTATAGTTAAGACATTAACATTGTGGAGGTTTGAAGACATTGTAATTTGTTTTATCAAACACTGTTTATTCCACATAAAGTGGAATAAACAGTGTGTGATAAAACAAATTACAAACTATAATATATTACTTATAGTTAAGGCATTAACATTGTGGAGGTTTGAAGACATTGTAATTTGTTTTATCAAACACTGTTTATTCCACATAAAGTGGAATAAACAGTGTGTGATAAAACAAATTACAAACTATAATATATTACTTATAGTTAAGGCATTAACATTGTGAAGGTTTGAAGACATTGTAATTTGTTTTATCAAACACTGTTTATTCCATATTATTTATAGTTAAGGCATTAAGATTGTGGAGGTCTGAAGACATTGTAATTTGTTTTATCAAACACTGTTACGAAACGGTACATATAACCTAATATATGAGAGGAAAACCTTGAAACCGGTAGAGTTATATCGTTACTTAAAGTGGAATAAACAGTGTTTGATAAAACAAGTTACTAAAGTATATAACTTAACATACGAGTACATGATTTAACACTTCGACAAATCTATCATTGATACAAAACACATTTGGGATGTGGATAAATTTCAGCATGTGGAATGAATGAAGAAAGACTACTTAGTGAAAATGTGAGTGAAAGGCGTGTGAGAGGAAGGCCAAGAAAAATATTATTGAATTAAGTTAATGATATTCTGAAAGAATCAATCATAAAAAGTCAGCGAGATCGTAGGAGTTGTATGATAAGGTGTATGGACGTAGAAGAGGCGAAATAGGTGTGTCGAGAGAGGTAAGTCTGGCCCTGTATCATAACTACCTACTCCAATAGGGAAATGGCGTGGTGGTATGTATTTAAAATATGCTTTCCTTGGATTCTACCCCTAAGCATCCTATCCTTACACTTAAGTTATATGTATTTTTTTGTAATATTTTAATCTGTCAATAGTAGTGGGTACGAGTCCCGAGTTACATCGCCCTTAACCTTTCCCTTCCTGTGCTAAAAAAATCCGCGCGTTCCAGTGCTGTGTATTTAATACACCTGTAAAAACGAGCGATTTAAAATCGGAAAAATAAGAATATTCATTGCCAATCGCTTTAATTAATTAAATTTGAAGTCAAAAGTGATAATATTTGAAATTTAATTGCTGAAAACATGAAAAAAAAAACATCGGCCGACGTTAACAAAACTGGCGAAGCGACCACTTCAAACGAATGCCTGCGAGCTACTGAAGCGAGAGAAGCGAGCGAACTGAAATTCTATTTCTTGCGTTCCCATATACCGAAATAGAGTAAGACGTTTCTAGCGTCACTTCCTCACCCATAGCGGTTTTTTTGAATGAATATACCTACGTCACACACTGGCACACGTTTGATTGTATTGGTGAATTTATTCCCGATTTTCACAAAATGTCTATGATGTGGCCGATAATTGCTAATTATTATTAATATTATTTTTTCATTCAATGCGTAAATGTATTACGGAGGAATACCTAAAATCTGAAGCCAGTATTTATTATATTTATAGAGATATTAAAGTTTTTAGAAGAAATGTGTACTAATTACAAATCACAGGGAAGGTAGGGTTAAGAAAGTTTGTTCTTTAAACGGTGCTATATAAATTGTTATTTTATTGTTGTTATTATAAGTAGACTGATGGTTTGGAGAAGAACTTAAGATTTTTTATCTTCACACTATTTGAGTGGTGTAGTGAAACTTTGGTTTTTAAATATCGTCAATAAAATATGCAAATGTGGTGAACTTAAGATTTTTTTATCTTCACAATATTTGAGTGGTGTAGTGAAACTTTGGTTCTTAAATATCGTCAATAAATTATGCAAATGTAGTGAACTTAAGATTTTTTTATCTTCACAATATTTGAGTGGTGTAGTGAAACTTTGGTTCTTAAATATCGTCAATAAATTATGCAAATGTAGTGAACTTAAGATTTTTTTATCTTCACACTATTTGAGTGGTGTAGTAAAACATTTGTTTTTAAATATCGTCAATAAATTATGCAAATGTAGTGAACTTACGATTTTTTTATCTTCACACTATTTGAGTGGTGTAGTGAAACGTTGGTTTTTAAATATCGTCAATAAATTATGCAAATGTAGTGAACTTAAGATTATTTCATCTTCACACTATTTGAGTGGTATAGTGAAACTTTGGTTTTTAAGTATCGTCAATAAATTATTGAAATGTACTCGTAAGTAAAATTTTGGCACCGCATAAAAAAACCACCAGGAAAATTTAACTGTACGTTTGCTTATAATTAAGTTAAGTTTCATACAAAAAAACTTTGACCAGTGCATGTTTTTTTAAGGAATATCTTTCCATTCTTAGGACAATGACTCCCAGATTGAAGTCAACACTGGTATATACACTTTGGTAGAGTAAATAAAAACTTATTTTTGGTCGTAAGTTGAATTAACATTTTATCAACCGGAAAAATATTGAAAGATAATTTGAATGGGACAAAAATACGACAAAAGCTCTATTGAATACAAATTGTATCTATACCGTTCACTGCTCATTTCGTATGCAACAAGCGGCTTTTGAAGCGGATGTGATGGGATGGTGGGATTTAAGCCACTTCCGTTGTCTTCGGATCTACTGCAGTCCAAGCCCATCTTGGAAGTCGAAGCCGATGACTAGAGAACATCTTTAATAACGGTTATCAAAACCAACTTATTATTGTTTTTTTTTCTACGTCTTTAACCCTTTCTTCCATGTGATCTGTAACTAGTACACATTGCTTCTAAAAACTTTAATATCTCAATAAATATAATAAATACTGGCTTCAAATTTTAGGTATTTCTCCGTAATATATTTACGCATTGAATGAAAAAATAATATCAATAATAATTAGCACTTATCGACCACATCAGAGATATTTTGTGAAAATCGGAAATAAATTCACTAATACAATCAAACGTGTGCCAGTGTGTGACGTAGGTATATTAATTCTAAAAAAACCGCTATGGGTGAGAAGCGACGCTATTCACGTCTCACTCTCACTCTACTTCGGTATATGGCAACGCAAGAAATAGAATATCAGTTCGCTCGCTTCAGTAGCTTTCGGGCATCCATTTGAGATGGTCGCTTTGTGAACGTCGTCCGATGTTTTTTTTCATGTTTTCAGCAATTAAGTTTCAACTAATTGCAACCCGTGAAATATTCACGGAAGTAAAACAAATTCTACATTTATGAAAATATATATTCATAAATGTAGAATTTCTTTATATATATCATTTATACATCGTCCCCTTTTATACCGGTTCAAAAATTGTTAGTTAGGTATTTAAGATTAGTTCAGTATAGTATCCATCTTTTCATTTATCACGGACCCACCGTGTTTCAAATTTCGAATTACTTTCGGAGAGAATCCAAGTATTCCTCTCTCGCTCGCTTGTATTCAAAATTCAATTCTCGTATTTTTTCTTTGGCGACAGCCGTCGTATGGGTTTTGGCCTATTATCACTTTTAACTTCAAATTTTATTAATTTAAGCGATTGGCTATGAATATTCTTATTTTTCCGATTTTAAATCGCTCATTTTTATATTAGTATTGACGTGTATTGAATACACAGCACCGGAGCGGGTGGACTTTTTTAGCACAGGAAGGGGAAGGTTAAAAACACTTGTTTCAAAAATTAATTCAGATCGCATTGAAATAGATGTATCAGTATAGATGGATTTCCTTTCAGTGACGTAGCGTGTTATCTAGCCCCCCCCCCCATGATTTTTATTGACAATATTCGTGACCTAGTTAGTTAAAAAAAACATGTCTTCCAGCTTGAGGATTGATTGATTCAATTTCCGTTTTCATGTGATCCTTTTAAAAAGGAAAGTGAAACTTGTAAGGCTTTCATTTAAGGTTTAGTAAATCTTGCAAGTATTAATAATAAAACGAATATTTATTATATTAAGCGCGGTTTAGAATGAAAAACTCCTCTGAATGACTTTCAGAACTCGAGCCCATTTATATTAACTGAAATAAAATATTACAACATTTATACATTTAGGTTGAGTGTACGGATAAGAAAGTATTGTCTGTGGGCAATATTTTATTTATTTTAATTTTATTAAATTTACACACAACAACAAATCTATAAAGAAACAATTTGCGAAAAAACAACAGGTAATTTAATTTGAATACACAATTTTAATGGATTTGGGTTTGTTGCCTTTCATTTTTCGTGTCCCCAGTAAACTAGGCTTTTGCCTATATCTTACTGAGGACATAAAACATGAAAAAATAAATCGATATATCTTCGCGATTTTTTATTATATAAACCCCCGTTGCATATTCTCATTAACCTGACAAACGGTGACATCCAATTACATTATGTATACATCACGCGAATCAAACTCCTCACACTTAATCACTCTAGACATACCAAAACGTTCATCTCACAACATACCACACATAATCATAAAAATAAAAATACCACACTCAAGAGTTCACACAAACCTTTGCTACAAGTTATTCCTCTTGCAATGATTGTCATTAGATTAGGTACTTTCCCGCATCTGCATAGGTTCAGAATAATATATTTGGTAAGAAAACCGTGGAAAACTTACAAAGGTAAGATGCACTACCAAGAAAACTTTGTAGATTTTTCGATTCGTCATGGTAACATTTTGCTCTAAGTGGAGTGTAATGTATATAACACACGTAACACATAGAATTAGTGTGGGATGGATGAAGTTTAGATCAATGACGGGAGTTCTATGTGATCCGAAAATGCCAGTAAAGTTAAAAGGAGAAGTATACCAAACGATTGTCAGACCCGCACTCCTCTATGGCTACGAATGCTGGACGATGTATAACTCTTACTCTAGGCAACTAGAAACTGCTGAAATGCGCATGCTAAGATGGTCAGCTGGTGTGTCCCTAAGAGACAAAATAAAAAGCTTACGCATTCGTGGAAGCCTAGGTGTTACAGACATCAACAGTAAGATGGAGGAGAGGCGGATGGATTGAGATGATATGGGCACGTTGGACGCAGAGCACCCGATCACATTGTGAACCAGGCAATCTCTATGGATCTTCCTCGAATAACAACCAGAGGAAGAACAAAGAATTCGTGGGTGGTGCAAAAAGATACCTTGATGCGGAGGCATGGCCTGGGGGACGTAGTCCGGGACAGAAGAGCATACAACCTGAGGACGAGGAGAGCTGACCCCAATAGTCTTCGCAGACAGTAAGTTGGGATGGAGCCAGGGGGAAGGAGTGTTATGTATATATGTTATGTTTATCTTTAATTCTTTTTTTTGTAATCCTTTTCAAAAAGTGTTGTAACAAAGTTCTGGTTCTTTGAAAGAGATCACAACATAACAAGATGTATATTATCACTAAAGGAGTCTGCATATATAATTCAATTTAATGCAAACCATAATATACGAGTATATCATGATAACTTTATGAAATTTTCACATATTGCGGATGTTTACATACGTCAAGTGAAGTCAACTCGCCAGATTACTCACTAATTTATTAAAATAGGAGATTACACATGTCTAAGTTAGTACCCGATGTGTACTCGAAACATGTAAATAAGGAAGTCTATTTTTTTCATCATGAAGACGAAAATATTAACTATTTTTTTAAAGTATTCATTTTGTTTCATAAAAATTAATGAATAACGTTTTCAGGTTCACACTTTTAAAATATCACAATGCTAAAGCATGATTACGCTTTGCAGAAACTGGTTTTAAAACACGATAGTGATATTATTTTGCCACTGGTAAAATAATATATGTGAAGATTAAAAAATAAATACAATATTTAAGAAGTCGAATTTCGTCGAACAAATTTTCCGAAATCGCATCCGACATGTAAACGCATTTTAAGCACGTCAAATAAATAAAAGCACATCGTATGGAAATAATTCATTTGTTCTCAATCTTATTTTTGAATCTTTTTATATATTTAATTATTAGGTTGTTGCATAATTCACTACCATTTTACCGGTGCCCTTCGAATTAGTCAAAATTGGTCAATTAAAAACTCTATATAGGAAAAACAGGAAGATCTTTTGAAAAGAGATTTCGTGAACACCAATCTGCCTTAACAAATCCTCTAATTTATTCTGAAATGGCTAATCATTGTCACCGTGAGAATCATACTTTTTCTATCGATGATGCCAAATTCTTACATATTAGCGGCAACGGAAATAAATTGGACAGATTAGAGGCCCTAGAAATTTCTAAGTCAGTACACCGATCCGAACATCTGTTGAACAGTTATTTCCCAAAAATCTCCCCGCTCTTGGCCGAAATTGTCCCATGCCTCCCTCATCCCTCAGCCCCCAACCGTTGAAGCGTGTATATCGGTGCCAGTTCGAACAGTATTTAGTCTTGTTTGCGCTCCCCTGAAGATGAGGTGAAAGCCTTGAAACCGGTAGGGTTATACCGTCACAAAAAAGTGGAATAAACAGTGTTTGATAAAAATAAATTATAATATATTCCTTACTGTTTAAGTTGTAAAAATGCGTGTCGATAGCCACTTTCATATTCCTAATAGCATGTTTATCACTTAAAAAAAGGTTGTACTGCAGCATAGACATTTTGCAATCTCAACGAACTCTTTGGTGAAGAAACGATCGATGGAAGTCAAGTTCGAAAATGGTTCAATCTTTTCAATTTCAGCGATACATGCTTAAAATATGACGAAGGAAAAGGTCGTCCGTCTGATTTTGATGATCAGACGAAAGTTTGACTACAAGGCTGCTGGCAGAACAATTCAATATCAATCATTCCACGATCGGTAGGCGCTTCAAAAGCTCGGTAAGGTATGGGAAATTACTGGATGAGTTTTTCACGAGCTTTCCAACGACAAGAAGGCCATCCAAGTCGCACATTCACCCAATCGCTTCAGCGAAACGATACATATAGGATGTCATAAATAAATTTATACACACTTTTATACCAGGCTGTTTACTTCAACTTATCATACCAAGCATTCGTGAGAAGTTCAGGGATGAAGACTTTTGTTTCCAGTAAGATGGGGCACATTTCCACTACCCACTTCCTTCGTGATGTGAGAGTCTTTCTTGATGAAGACTTTCCGAACAGATGGATTGGACATACTCGTAGATGTAGCATTGAATGCACCTCGCACTCTCCAGACCTCACGCCAATGTACTATATTTTAGGACGACTTAGTCTTTCTTCATTAATTCGTTCCACGTGTACAAACCACTTAAGAGATCATCATCATCTTACTCAATACATCAACCTTAAGCATACATTCAACCCTAATGTCTTCATGCCATATTCTGTGATACATATAGTATTTACTTTGTAATTTGTTTTATCAAACACTGTTTATTCCACTTTTTGTGACGGTATAACCCTATCGGTTTTAAGTCTTTCACCTCATCATTAGGGGAGCACAAACAAGACTGCCCTGATGATGAGTGGAAAGTCTTAAAACCGGTAGAGTTATACCGTTACAAAAAGTGGAATAAACAGTGTTTGATAAAACAAATTACAATGTCTTTAGACCTCCAAAATGCCTTAATTATAAATAATACATTTTTCCATCGTATATTTTTTCCAGTCTGCGTCTTTTTCCACATATAGTCTGATTTCTACAGCATTTATTTGGTTACTTTAAGTATTTTCCATTTCATCGTTTCACGCTCATACATCTAAGTTAGTACTTAAATACTGTTATGGAGCCATACTCAAGTATCCATACTCATTTTTTTTTGAGTTTTCAATAGAATCTGTGTTTATGGTACATTCACATACTGAGATATTGTGTATTCTTTCTCTAATAGTTTTACGCTATTTTGTTTCATTTTCTCCTGTTTTCTCCCAGTTGTGCTGAGCATTCATGCTTTTAAATGCCCCATGAAGTAACATACGTCCTCATACATCTTGAGGACGCCCATTGTGCTCCCTGCTGCACTCCGTTAGCTCGCCAAAGTGGGCATTTCTTGAAAGTTTGTACTCAGACATACGAGCTAAATGCCTAGACCAGGGGTCGGCAATCTTTTTTCGCTAAGGGTCAGATCGTAAAAATTTTAGGCTTGGCGGGCCAGGAAGCAAATTCGAGGATATTTATATAGGTTAAAAACAAAAACAAGTATTACCTTTTTTATTAGGCGTGATAACGTTGATACACATTTTGCTGACACAAAAAAAAAACGAATAAAAATATTTATATTTATTAACGTGTTCCTCGCGGGAAGCACAAACGCCTGTGATCTGATCTGTAGCATTCCTTTGTGTATTTTACGTAATGTTTAGTTTATCTCATTTATTTAATGAGTCTCCTTAAGAGTAATGACTATTATTTATTATCAGAAAATTACTTGAATGTCATGTTTACTTGGTGGTGTAATCAATTATCAGTGGTTCTAAACAAAATACGCGTTTAAACTTAGAAATTAAAAAAAAGTTGAAATTGTGCCGCGCACAGGATTCGTGGAATTTGATTTTTAACGCGGTGTACCTACAGTTTAATTAAGGTATTATAGACGCAGGCAAAATGTTCGTATTATTGAACAACAACTGTGACATAATAATATTATAATTAGTTCTACTAATGAGATAACATTTCATCAAACTGTAGTTCGAAATTAGTACTTCCTATCATCAAAATTGATTGCAAATGGTCATCTGTTAATACACGCCTGTATTGCGATTTTACGTACTTCATTTTTGAACATTTAAATAATTTTTGTGATAGCTAATAATTTTAGAATAAAAATTTTGTTCCTGAGAACATAATTTTATATTAAAGTATTATAATAAATTTAAACTATGTACTAAATAAAACAATATTATACACATACAATTTTACTAAAACAATTGAACTAAACAAACACATAATACATAACAAATGAGATTGGTTATTATTAGCTCGTAGGTCGGATTAAAATAGACATCGGGCCGGATTTGGCCCGCGGGCCGTAGTTTGTCGACCCCTGGTCTAAACCGTTATGCGACATACCATAATCTTGATGCTAAAGTAGTTAAGTATTCTTAAAACTTCACCATTCCATACTGTATGGTACTTTAGCGAAATGCGTCCTAATGGGACGTGATGATTTTGATTGTTGGTAAATAAATAAAATACGTCAATTAGCAATGCGGAAGGAGAGAGTGAATGAATGTTTTATTTATCGGTATGTGGGTATTTATACATTTCAGAATGGGCGCGGGAGTGCGCCCGCGATATATTTTTATCTCGCTTCTGTGCGTGCAGAAATGGTCGATTGAAGTATTGCAGACATCGCAAATAGTATTGTGGGTAAACAATTTGTTTACAGAACCGGCGAGACAGCGTGATGCGTTCTCTTTTTTCTGTGGAATGTATCGTAAATAGTATTGTGGGTAAACAATTTGTTTACGGAACCGGCGCGATGTCCGGCCGCGTCAATGTTTTGGTATGTGACCTTTGGACATATCCAAAGGTCGTTTCGTCGGTCGTTGACCGTATGTGTTGACAATATTCAGCGACGACCGTGGTTCCCACAGTACCATCGAATCTTCATTGTTTTCCTGAGATGCATATGAACTACCATATGTTCATGAATATGTAGTTTATGTGTGATTGACCCATGATTCGCATCGATACATCAGATATGGTACGATTACAACTTTATAGATACTATATAATATGGGAAAATTTAATCACAATAAATTTATCCCAGGATTTTGTTTTCAAATATTAAGAACCGCTGCTGTAACAAGATGAAACCGTCCCGAACTCGCTACCGTGCGTCGCCGCCACAGCGGAGAGCAAGTAATTACGCGCAGGTGGTGACAACATGAAGACTACATAACACACTTGTTACAACCAAGTTCATTCGATTGGAGCAATTATATTGCTTAATCCTTGGAGTCGTTTGAGTGTCAGCACTTGTAAAAGAATCATAAAAATATTTCCCTATATACATAGGAATGTTTTTACTTGATTGCAATTTGTCTTCAAAACGGAGAATCGAATTGTAGTTGAGTGTCACTGTTTGTCAGGTTGATGAGAGCGTGCAACGGGGTTTTTTGTGTTATCAAAAATCGGAAAGAAGTATCGATTTATTTTTTCATGCTAAATATCCTCAGTGAGATACAGGCAAAAGCCTAGTTTACTGGGGATACGACAAATGAAAGGCAACAAACCCAGATCCATTAAAATGATATGTCCAAATCAAATTACCTGTTGTTTTTTCTCAAATTGTGTATATTTCTTGTCATGTGTAATAATAAATAAATAAATAAATATATAAATTGTATTATTTATTTATTTTCATCAACTGTACTAATGTATTGGGTGTTAAAATAAGTTGTGTCCGTTTTTTTCCAAATTTAAAAATGAGCACCAAAAGTAAAACAAAATGTAAAAGGTTATACGTCATTCGAAAGAAAATTTTCTGCTCTATAAGATATTGTGTTTGCTTTTACGTTACATATATTATTTTATTCGATTATAAGCCTTCAAAATGGAATGTCAAGTAGACGAAAGTGAGCATTTTCGACACCTCCTTCTGTTCGCGTTCAATCGAGGGAATAAAGCTGCCAAAGCTTTTCGCGATATTTGCGAAGTGTATTGTGAAGATGCTATGAATGAAAGGACAGCTCATCGATAGTTTTTGCGTTTCAAAGGCGGTAATTTCGACCTGAAAGACATGGAGCGTTCCGGAGGACCAGTGAACTTCGATGACGACCGTTTAAACCATAGTATTCAATAAGATGCCCTTCAAACCACCGTAGAATTGGTTGAGCAGATAAATTGTAGTCACATGACTGTATAAACTTTGAAACCTTACCGGCTTTAAGGTTTTCACATGATTATCAGGGAACACAAACAAAACCCATTTTTTTTTATTGTTTAAGTTTTGTCAATTAATTTCTAGTAACTTAAAAAAAACTATAGTCTAGTTGAAAAACGCTCGATTTACATGCCAGGGGTTTTGGTTTCAATTTATTGAAACAGAGGAGTTGAAACTGTTTTATTAATTTTAAAATCTCACATTGCCACGTAACTTACTCAGTCTCCTAACAGTCAAAGTTATGCGCACTTTGAAATATGATGTCATATTGTAATACATAACATAATGAATCACCACGCATTTATTTCATAGTTATTCTGATCTTATCACTTACTTTCAATTCCCTTGCTATGTTTCTACACATTAAAATATGATGTCATATTGCAATACAAAACATAATGAATCACCACGCATTTCTTTCATAGTTATTCACATCTTATCACTTACTTTCAATTCCCTTGCTATGTTTCTACACATCGAAATATGGTGTCATATTGCAATACAAAACATAATGAATCACCACGCATTTCTTTCATAGTTATTCACATCTTATCACTTACTTTCAATTCCCTTGCTATGTTTCTACACATCAAAATATGATGTCATATTGCAATACAAAACATAATGAATCACCACGCATTTCTTTCATAGTTATTCACATCTTATCACTTACTTTCAATTCCCTTGCATTGTTTCTACACATCAAAATTAGCATTAAGACACCATTTGGAATAGTGTTTTTCACGAATATTTTGCGATTGATTCATCGATAAAATTAGTGATAAATTTTCCACTGAACTTTACTTTGAAGAAATATCTTTCCTCGGTTTACCATTTCTTAAAAAAAAACATGCTTCTAAACTTGTTATAATCTTCCATTTTTCACCAAACATTACAAATCACTCATATATTCACCATTCTCAACAATATTTAACACTTGCCACCCTATGATGGATAGTGAATGACCAGGATTTACATAATAAAATAATTTTATAGCTTATTACAAAAAATAACCTAGCAGATTTTGCATAATTTTAATTTAAAACATACATTTTTCACTGGATGCTGAGCGTCCAGCACAGTGGCTGGCGGAATTGTTTAGCACAGTAAGCCAAGTGTTAATATTCTCTCTCGTTACTATTTTTAAGTCGTTTTTTTTTTACTCTTCATCTCATTTAGATAATTCAAAAATAAAATATTGGCTAAAAATGCGATATAATAATACATTACAATATCATTCGTAAGTCCTTTGAGATGTTGGATTGTCATTCACCGCGTTATTCCATTAAAATAATTGTACTCTTGATATAGGTGATACTTCAGTCCAGATTCTATTGACCTCAATTTGTCACCTACTGAAGAAATGCTCGTTTGAAATACCTATGCGTTCATCTTGGCCACAGTCCTTTACGAAATTCTATAGGGAGACGAGCAATATGATAAGCAAGGTCTATAAATGTGTGATTGCAATTTAAGTAAGTGCATAATACTAGAGACGAGGATCCTTAATTCCAAAGCGGAAAAGATATATGGTGAGGGTAGGGGCTAACATAGATGTAAAAAATAGATACACACTACTTTCATCAAAACGTTTTAGGACTTTATTCATAAAATCGAAGATACATCAAAATCGATATGGTCCCCTTCAAAGTACTCCCCATCGACTGCAACGCACTTACGCCAGCGCTTGATCCAATCCTCAAAACATCGCTGGTGCTCAATTTTCAGTATGCCCATCAGAGCCGTCTTCAATTTTTTCATGACATCCTCTCGGGTGCTGTAACGCGTTCCGCGAAGCGGTTTTTTAAGTCGGTTGAACAGGAAAAAGTTGCAGGGAGCCAGATCAGGTGAATTCGAAGGCTGCGGGATAGTAGTCGTGTTGTTTTTGATCAAAAACTCATGGAAATGATGTTTTTCGCGATTTCAACGCGATCCTTTGCATGAAATTGAGGTCTTTCGGCACCAGTTTTTCAGCGACACGTCTGAGGCCCAAATCACTAACCAAAATGTCTTGAGCGGATCCATAAGCGATGTTCAAATCCTCTGCCAGCTCTCTGATGGTCAATTTGCGGTTTTCGGCCAACATTTCTTTGATTTTATCGATGTTTTCGTCGGTTTTCGACTGCCACTGCGTTCGTCATCCTCGACCGACTCACGACCACTTCTGATGTGGTAACCTAACAAAAAAAAAGAATTCCAATCGGGTGACTGACAGCACCACACGGTGGCCAGTCTTAAAACTTTTTGATCAAGGCAGTACATCTATATTATCACGCCGTACTCTCTGTGGAGTAAGCAGAGATAACAGATCTCCAAACTTTTCTATCTAAGCACAGGAATTTCGTCTTCTCCATATTTATACATTTCGTTATGCATAATCTTCTATTATTCATACTTCACACTTTACCTTCTTTCAAAATCTGGTTCATTTGGTCCAGACACGTTTTCCTCGGTCTACCTCTTCCACGTACACCTTGAACTACTGACTTGTAAAAAGAAGTTATTTTATCATTCATTGTCTTCACATCCCCAAACTATTTTAAAGCTCCTTTCTTCATCTTTCTTAAAGCATTCATTTTATCCTTGCATTTATTTCTGATAACTTCATTTTGCCTATTTTCATACATTGACACTCATTAAATTTTTCCCTTAAAACACGCATCTCCACAGCATCAATCTAAATCTGACCCTTCTTCTGCAAGTCCAAGTATTACTTCCATACGTTAAGGTGAGCACCAACACACTAGTATGTATTGTAATTTTTACTAGTGTTGATATAATATTACGCTGTTTTCGTATAAACAATAAGTGCTCCGTTTACCCAATTCCCTGTTGTCGCTACCATTCTTTCCAAGTCCCTTTCATCTCGCTCATCACACATAAACATACTGTCCAGATAACATACGAGTAACTCATCAACCTGCTCCAGTTTCTCTGAGTTAACCCACACATCACACACACTTTTTACCACACTTATTTCTATGACCATAACCTTTTATTTCTCTTCATACATTTTCAAACCTTTTATTAGACATCTCTCATATTCCTTAAATCTTCACTTCTCATATCCCTTAAAATAAAACAATAAATAACCCAAGAATACTACATATTGATATGAATGACAATCAATTGGCACACAACCTCGAGGAAGATCACTTATCTCGTGGAATGATAACTGACAATGCTAGAAGATATACGAGTATATCAGATAATTAACAAATCAGAAGACAAGGTAAACTTATTTTCTATCGACACTTTGAATTCCAGCTATCTTTTTTGGAGGTCTTTCGGAGATCTGTTACCAGCCAGTATACGATATATGTCTATTGTATTCACACGACTTGACAAGAATCTATTCCAATCTCTTCATTCTTTCATTTCTACTGACGTCTATTACTTATTCTATTTATATTATTCAGTCCTCATATAACATAGCATTAGGTTTTATTGTTAAATTTCTAATAAATGAAATGAAGGAGATAATAATGTATTATAAGTACGTATTCAAATAATGCACGTATATGAAGCAAGTACCAAACACGTTTCAGAAGAAACCTCACGATTTTGTTCGAAAGCTTTTCATCACGACAACCTTTCACGTATTCAGTTGATTGTCACCTTCGAAATCGCTCAATTGGTTCAACGACATTTGAAATACGTTATTTATGAAGTCGTGATTGTGGAATTCATTTTAAGTAGATGCCCGGGAGAAATACAATTCGAGGATGGTACATTTAACAATCACATTGAAGGCAATCAATTCTGAAAAAAGAGCATATAAACCTTTCCAATTTTTCCAATAATCTAGGGGCTATTTACGTACAGGGTTCATAGATTAATGTTACGGGGTCAACGATCTGTAAACTAGGATTAACGTAAACTTTATATTTCGTTATCCTGCAAAAGTACCTTAACCCGAGATGCTACGTCTGAAGTTACGTCAAGTTTCATTATTGAGTAGTCGGATCGGATCTTAATAATTTATTTGGTATCGCTATGTTAGCAGTTACGCTCAAGTAGATGACGCAGTTCGAATCGCTACCAATCATGATATAAAATTCTGACCATTCCCAAAGCCCGGAAAAAAATTTTATTCTCTTAGCCCTTTCACTTGTCAAGGGTTATTTTATAAATTATTGAGTCAAAAACACAATTATTATGTACTTCAAAAATTAATTAGATAATTTTATTAAAGTTTATGAAGAAAATTAAATCATATAAATTGTTAATAGATATGTACTCGAAATAAGCTTTATACTACGAGTATATCGACGATCCATATCTTTATTTTCAGACAAGAAAATTAAATCATATGAATTGTTAATAGATATGTACTCGAAATAAGCTTTATACTACGAGTATATCGACGATCCATATCTTTATTTTCAGACAAGAACATTAAATCATATGAATTGTTAATAGATATGTACTCGAAATAAGCTTTATACTACTATATATCGACGATCCATGTCTTTATTTTCAGACAAGAAAATTAAATCATATGAATTGTTAATAGATACTATATGTACTCGAAATAAGCTTTATACTATATCGACGATCCATGTCTTTATTTTCAGACAAGAAAATTAAATCATATGAATTGTTAATAGATATGTACTCGAAATAAGCTTTATACTATATCGACGATCCATGTCTTTATTTTCAGACAAGAAAATTAAATCATATAAATTGTTAATACGAGTAGATATGTACTCGAAATAAGCTTGTTACTATATCGACGATCCATGTCTTTATTTTCAGACAAGAAAATTAAGTCATATAAATTGTTAATAGATATGTACTCTAAATAAGCTTTATACTATATCGACGATCCATGTCTTTATTTTCAGACAAGAAAATTAAATCACATGAATTGTTAATAGATATGTACTCGAAATAAGCTTTATACTATATCGATGATCCATATCTTTATTTTCAGACAAGAAAATTAAATCATATAAATGTTTAATAGATATGTACTCGAAATAAGCTTTATACGATATCAAAGATCCATGTCTTTATTTTCAGACAAGAAAATTAAATCATATAAATTGTTAATAGATATGTACTCGAAATAAGCTTTATACTATATCGACGATCCGTGTCTTTATTTTCAGACAAGAAAATTAAATCATATGAATTGTCAATAGATATGTACTCGAAATAAGCTTTATACCATATCGACGATCCATGTCTTTATTTTCAGACAAGAAAATTAAATCATATGAATTGTTAATATATATGTACTCGAAATAAGCTTTATACTATATCGACGATCCATGTCTTTATTTTCAGACAAGAAAATTAAATCATATGAATTGTTAATAGATATGTACTCGAAATAAGCTTTGTACTATATCGACGATCCATGTCTTTATTTTCCGACAAGAAAATTAAATCATATGAATTGTCAATAGATATGTACTCGAAATAAGCTTTATACTATATCGACGATCCATGTCTTTATTTTCAGACAAGAAAATTAAATCATATGAATTGTTAATATATATGTACTCGAAATAAGCTTTATACTATATCGACGATCCATGTCTTTATTTTCAGACAAGAAAATTAAATCATATGAATTGTTAATAGATATGTACTCGAAATAAGCTTTATACTATATCGACGATCCATGTCTTTATTTTCAGACAAGAAAATTAAATCATATGAATTGTTAATAGATATGTACTCGAAATAAGCTTTATACTATATCGACGATCCATGTCTTTATTTTCAGACAAGAAAATTAAATCATATGAATTGTTAATAGATATGTACTCGAAATAAGCTTTGTACTATATCGACGATCCATGTCTTTATTTTCCGACAAGAAAATTAAATCATATGAATTGTCAATAGATATGTACTCTAAATAAGCTTTATACAATATCGACGATCCATGTCTTTATTTTCAGACAAGAAAATTAAATCATATGAATTGTTAATAGATATGTACTCGAAATAAGCTTTATACTATATCAATGTCTCTATGTTTAGATAAGAAAATTAAATCATTTAAATTGTCAATAGATATGTACTCGAAATAAGCTTTATATTCGTACTATATCGACGATCGATGTCTTTATTTTCAGACAAGAAAATTAAATCACATAAATTGTCAATAGATATATACTCTAAATAAGCTTTATAACATACTCGTGCTATATCGACGATCCATATCTTTATTTTCAGACACGAAAATTAAATCACATAAATTGTTAATAGATATGTACTCGAAATAAGCTTTATAATATATCGACGTCTTTATTTTCAGACATAAAAAATTAAATCACATAAATTGATAATAGATATGTACTAGAAATAAGCTTTATAATATATGGACGATCGATGTATTTATTTTTGGACAAAAAAAAATGAATATATTTTTTTGTAAATTAATATTAAACGCATATTGAAAATTAGCTGTAATATATTGTTTATAGTTGAAGCATTAACGTTGTGGAGGTTTAAAGACTTTGCAATTTATTTTATCAAACACTGTTTATTCAATTTTTTTGTAACGGTATAACCCTACCGGTTTCAAGGCTTTCACCTCATCTTCAGGGGAGCACAAACAAGACATATTCGCAGAGTAAAATTCTATACTCGAAACCTGATTATCCAAGTCTATATATAAAGTAAGATTTTTTAGATAGTCGAAAGTAATAAAAGTGAACACTTATACTCAAATAATGACAGTAGACATAGCGCCAGCATATTTGATTGCGACACATATCTTTCGTCTATATACAGCTTCGATTTCTCAACCATTTTACCGTCTTTAACCTGTTCACCGCGTTAAAAATCAAATTCCACGAATCCTGTGCGCGGCACAATTTCAGCGTTTTTTAATTTCTAAGTTTAAACACATATTTTGTTTAGAACCACTGATATTTGATTACAACACCAAGTAAACATGACACATAAGTAATTTTCTGATAAAAAATAATAGTCATTACTCTTAAGGAGACTCATTAAATAAAGGAGATAAACTAAACATTACGTAAAATAAACAAAGGAATGTTACGATCAAATCAATGCTTCATGACACTCACCCAATCAAATGCATATAGCACTAGTAATGTTTATTTACGTAAGAGAGACTTAGTAATGTTTATTTACGTAAGAGAGACTCATCGCAGGACTCGATCCGCGCGACAGGTCGTTAATGCTGGAAATATTGAGAAACCCAAAAAAATCGGCGCTCTGTTTATTCAACAATATCTCATAAACTAATATATTATTTGACAAGGTTTTCAGAGATGTCACTAGAATATAGATTATTTTAAATTTTAGTTCAATTTTTATTCCGGTTTTGTGTAATTTTTTTTAAGTATTTGTGATTTGAAACTTGGATTGTCGTCAGATCACAGGCGTTTGTGCTTCCCGCGGGGAACACGTTAATATATCGTTCACCATTTTATTTTTATCGGTGTATAATAAATACAGTACTAAAATACGTGTTTTCCAAGAAATTTTCGAGTGTGTCAAGATGCATGGTGACCCCATTTAATATTGACATCATGTTAAGAAGAATATATATCTTTATAACATTTTCGTTGAAAAGTTTTGGCAATTGACATCAAAACAAAATTCTTTTAGGAATCATTCACAAATTCCGAATGTAAAAGTCATCATGGTCGACCTATTATTTTTTTCTTACAATAAGTAATATTTTTGTTTAGTAATTAATTCTATAATAAAATATGAAAAATCAGAAAAAAAAATATTGTCATGGTTTGACATATCTTCTATAAATTACGATTAAGCTAGCTTAACACACATCGTGTGAAAAAAGCTAGAATGAGAACCTTTTTTTAAGGGTCAACATTGGGAAGTATTTTTTTAACGTTGGTATCCTTTTAATGTAAAAAAGGAGGCTTTAAAAAGCCTTCAAATAAATTATTTTTAATTGGTCCTACATAATATATGTTAGATAGATTTGGTGCATACAGACGCACGAGTATATTTAGACGACAGTTCATATTGTACAACGTGGTTAAAGGTTGTCGTGTTACTTCTTAAAATTAGTAAGTCCCAAAAAATACGCTACATCCTAGTTTGATATTTTTGTCAGTATTTTTTAGAACTTTTACCAATTTTAATATAGGGTTGATGCCAAAGTTATGACCGTTTTTTATGATCCCAGATAAAAAAATTCCCAGGTAAGAAATGATGAATAGTATCTTCTTTTAAATGATTCCATTGTATAAAGGATGCTTTCCCTCTACTTTCTATTTAGTTTTAGCCTGGCCAGAGTACAGTGAAGAGCCCTTGTATTTTTTCAAAATGTCGGTCGATAAAGTGCATTTACGTCATTGTTTACTTTATGAATTCCGTAAAGACAATACCGCGAGTGTGGCAACCAAAAACATTTGCGAAGTGTATGGAGCAGATGTCATCAAAGTTCGACAGGTACGAAGATGGTTTACAAAATTCCGATCTGGGGATTTTTCACTAATTGATAAACCACGTACCGGGCGGCCATTGAAGTCTGATGACGACAAGTTAAAAGTCATAATTGACACCAATCCACGTCTAACCACCAGGGAGATCGCGTCGATGATGGGAGTCAACCAAACAACCGTATTAAGACATTTGAAGCGTATGGGGATGGTTTCGCGGTACGACGTTTGGATACCTCATCAATTGTCGGCTGCCAATTTATTGGATCGTGTTTCAACGTGCGTTGCTTTGAGTGCGAGACAAAAACATGAACCTTTTTTGCATCCACCGTATTCTCCAGATCTTGCTCCTTCCGATTTTCATTTATTCCGATCACTGCAAAATTTTTTAAATGATAAAAAATTTGATACAATAGAGCAGGTAAAAACATCCCTTACTACATTTTTCGCATCAAAATCCACGGAATTTTACACTAATGGTATTAATAAGTTGATAGAAAGATGAGAGAAGGTTATAAGAACTGATGGAAGTTATATAATTGATTAAATAAATAATACAAATCTAAAAAAAAAATGTTAAATTGTATATGTAAAAAACGGTCATAACTTTTGCATCAACCCAATATTTTAAATAAAATACATTTAATTTGAGAAAAACTTCTAAAATTCTAGCTCGTCGTTGTCGTTGCTGGTGTTTGAAGTCAAAGATAACTTCGCCATTCCGACGTCAATTTAGTTGGAAAGTAAAGCTGTGCCATGAATTTTTCTATTCTTTTTTTTAAGTGAGTGAGTCGTTGTATAACTAGCAAACTCGCTGACAAGCTTTCTTTTTCATCTCTTTTAAGAAGTCATAGTTATACCCTCGAATATTAAATGGAAAAAAATGCCTATGTCATTCGAGGGGAGTATCACCGCACGAGGTTTGAACCAGTGACCTTCTGTACGGAACTCCAGTTCGTTACAAAGCAGCCATGAACTTGCTGCTGTAAAACACTACTATCAAACTAGTGGCCACTCAAGAACTAGTATTATGGACACTTAAGGATTAATATCGAGAATTTTGATTAGAAAGTAAGGTGTTGCGGATTATATTAGGTACATGGCTTGGATTTACAGTATATAGTATACTTGAAGATTGAGATATAAAAGGACCATTTCTTGTCTCTACAGCCTAGAAGCGGTTATGGCCTTTTGCAACGAAAACACTTTTAGAATTTCAACTGTGTAATTTTATTTGTATAATCGTTTAATTACATTGAAGTATAATATTAACAGTATTATAGAAGTAATGGCTGCCTCCGATATGACGTCCTATTTAAAGCTAAGATAACGTACGCACGACTATTAGATAGATTAAGAAGGAATTTGTTGGGTATGTTATCTTTGCCCTTAAGGTCAAATCGATATCAGGCGATTTATCTCGTTCGCAGTTTACTTCCATTTGGTGATACCAAATCTTAATTGAATTATTGTAAACCGCCAACAAGATAATAAATTTAAACATAATACATTGAGTTAAGTTTGACATACACGTGATAACACTAATATTTATAGGTTCTAGATTACATAGTACAGATATGGTTGACATCGATAAGCTTAACATTAGTTTGCATGATAACTTATAATATTTATTGGAAGTGGATAAGAAGAGTATACGATAAGAATAGCATATTAACATTGGTAGGGATACATTACAGAGCAAAAGTGGCATAAGAGCTAAATTAGCTTGAATGGGCCTTGTCCACAGAGTAGATGACCAAATAATGATCAAACCGTCAGGCAGTATAAGACTTTAGAAATTCATACCGTATGGTTGAGAAGACAAAATGTGTTGGACAATGCACATATGGATCTGCAGCAGTAGAGGTCACATAAAAACTGGTGACAAAATATTTTCTAAAGTGGAGCGTAATTATGGTGGAGGGATAAGGTCTTCAGAAGCTGTTTTACCATTGGGGGAAGGTGAATAAGATATCTTTTTTGAGAATATTAAAATCAGTTATGATGCTCATATCTATATCAATAAAAATAAAATAAACCTTGTTGATATTATTTTTGAGTAAAAGAGTCCCTGTTTATTAAGATCAAATAACTTGAAACCAATTTAATAGTAATTCTAGCGGGTTTATTGACACGTGATAAATTCTTTCCAAAATATTTTTACTGATATTAAAGAACCCTTAATTATAAACCAGGTTTCAGGATACAAAACCTTCAACATAGACATCCGTCTAATGCTAGTATTTCTACTTGGAGTTACGGGTTCAATTTACGCTGGCATTCAAGTTTATTAAAAATGATTTCAGTTTGGTTTTCACTTAAGGGTACTTTAAATATATTTTTGGTTAGTTGGAATAGATGACCGCATGGCAATACATCCGCTTGATTGTTCTGTAATCAAATAATATGTTAAAAAAGGCTTCTTCGAGTATAATACAGGAAAATCGTCTTTTAAATTGTTTAGACCACTCAACGGTGCTATATGTGTGCATGTCTCTGATTCTTTTAAATATTCTCAAGTCTGATTCCCTTTTTATTTTTTCATCCTTGAATTTGATAATAATAATAAAATAACAATTTATATAATGATATTTAGAGAGCTAACTCTTCTCAAGGATGCTACAACTCAGGATTTGGCGTACGTTATCTGCAGATGTATTTTTTTTATCCACTTTGCACGGATTTCTCCTGTTACACAAATATAGTCTGCTTCTAGCGTTAGCTTATTCGTTAGGAATAATATCAGCCAGGATTCTTCTCATACTGCTAGACGGTACCGAGAATATATCAACAGTGTCATTCAGTTGGTTCAATATTTCTATACCACGCGTGACTGAGTGTTTAGCCATGATATTCGTCCTGTAAGTTGGTATGTAGAACAGAGGGTGATACCTTGCACGGCTAGATTTATTGGGTACATATAAACTTAGTGCTTCTAGAATCGCGGGACATTTAAAGCAACCTTGGAAAACCTTTATTAGGAATATCGCAATGGATTCTTGCCTTCTTGTTTCGAGGCTTCTATAGGTACACACCGTGAGAAGTTTGGCATGGTGAGCATATTTTGGGTAATCGCCCTTTGTTCTGTACCATAGATATCTGAAGATTTTTTTTGTATTTGTTCTATATTGTTTTTATATTTGAGCTGGATGGCCTTGTACAAGTTCAACTTGTTACAAGGTGACATCCTACTGTGTGACACCCAAGAGTGAATATAGGGCTTTCAGAAGACCGTAGGCCTTTGTGCTGATGTACTTGTTCCAGTACAGCTTCACATCGAGGGTGATACCGAAGTATTTCACGTTTTCTTACAACGGAACGTTCTGGCCGAAAAGTTTGAGGGGTCAAATTGGGTAAGAAGAAAAAGCTCGAAACTAATATTAACGTTCTCCGCTTCAATGTTGACTTACCAACTTTTGATAGTTACCCGTTAGTTTTATACTGCAGAACAGGGAGAGAGGCTCGCGGTAATATTTATGGAGTCGAGACGGCCGGCAAGCGCAGACTGCGCTCAACAAATACTCGTCGCGCCCGAGCCACACCATATGGTCGGAATATCTAATGCCACAAGAACTGGCGCATCTCTATGCGATCGTTGGTCAGGGTCTCTTGATATTCACCAGGATGCAGGGCTGTGTATTTTTTTTTTGCAATAAACTTCTAATACCGCGATGTGCTACTATCCCCTCGAATGACATAGATATTTTTTCATCTAGTATTCGGGGGTATAAGGATACCTATGACTTCGATCATATCTATTCTCAAAAAAAAAAAAACATGCTGGTGGGCTCCGATTATCTCATTTCCGGGTGTCATCGGATCTACGAGGGTCATCCAGAAAGTAAGGTTACAATATTTATGTAGGATCAAAAATGCTTGTATTTAATTGAAATTCACAGGATACTTCACAAATATATTAAACTATTTTTCAACGTAATTGCCGTCGGGATTGAGACATTTCTGTAGTCGGGGCACCAGCTTTTGTATGCCAGTGTCATAGACCGCCGCTAACTCTTTCAGCCACTTCTTCACAGCTTCCTCGACCTCTTGATCGTTGGAAAATTGTCGGGGTATAGTGACACACCTACGTCTTATCCCCCGTCACGATAGAGTCCAGAAAAGCTTCTCACTCCTGTGCAAAACGATCCAAAAATTCACATGCGGTGGTCACGCGATATTGACGGTGCTCCGGTGTGAGCATTCTGGGCACCCATACAACGATGTGGCCGATGAGTTAGCTGTCACGAAACGTCTCACTCACTTCGTTTTTCCAGCTAAATTGACGTTGGAATTGTGAGGGAACCCTCGATGACGTGGCCCAGCAACGACGACTGAGAATTCACATAACTTCTAATGAAGGGTGCTTGAGAATAATTAAATTAAAAACAAAATTTATGTCAGTGAAATAATTGTACACACAACGGTATTGAACAACATAACACTTTCGTTTCATAAAGTAATCAGTCCACAACATAATAATAACTTTATATATCCCTTCCCTTACGGTGTTAAAATTGAAACGCGTGCTCCGGTGTTGGGTAGTGAGTACGCGATAAAAAATTAGCGATTTTAAATCGGAAAAATAAGAACATTCATAGATAATCCCCTTAATTAATTATAATTGAAGTTAAAAATTATAATAATTGAGATTTATTTGCTGAAAACATTAAAACCCATCTGGCAACGCTCACGGAACGGGCGTACATCTAACCTATTTGCAAGCCTAGAAGCTACTGTGGCGCGGAACGTCAGTCGCATACCCTGGCGCTTACGCTTATGCTTGCGACGTTGAGAAAATTCAGCTCCTCGCAATTCAGTGGAGTATGCAAGAGTGAGATGCGAATATAGTGTCGCGCTTCCCGCATACTATTCACCTATCGTCAAGACACAAGGTCGAGGCACTCACAGCGTTTAAATGCGAATTTGTTTCCGATATCTTCACAAAATACCCACGATGTAGTCGATAAATTCTGATTATTATTAATATTATTTTTTAAATCAATGCGTAAATATATTATGGAGGAATACCTAAAATCTTAACCTTGTTTTTATTATATTTATAGAGATATTGATGGTTATTAGAAGCAACGTGTAGAAGATACCCAACACAGGGAAGGAAAGGTTAACCACACATTCTTTGTTTCTTGAATCTTCGAAAAGACTTCCTAAAGACTATGGTTTTCATTTGTGGTGCCACGTTTTATGTAAAAGGAAAAATAAGCAAACAAAACGCTTATTTTATATTTTTGTGTTCATAACTAGTTTATTTTTTTTTCATAACATACATACAGTCTGTCAAGAAAGAGTAGAAAATTAATAAAATTGGAACTAAACAAATTATAGTTTGGCAACACCAACATAAGCTGTCATGTCACATTTATTTATTACGTTTATGCGCGAACTGCTAGTATGACTGGTATGTATTTATGTTTTTTAAATAATTATAAAAAATATTTAAAGTTTAGAAATCATTTACATATATTTCGAGTTGATTTTCGTTAAAAAGTTAAGTTATCATTTCTGAGGTTATGTTTACGTTTACATAGTTTGACAGCTACTTGGACAAATGGCCATAGACCCATATTTTTGAAAAGTTTTATGAAATTTATATTTTCATCATAAAAGTTATATTACGAACATAAAGATTATGTTACCATAATATATTACGAATATGTCGTGTTATTTAATTAATAGTTTTGTAAGTGTTATTTAATACATTATAATTTATATTACCATTAATAATTTTTTTTATTTACAGGTTAAAAAATCACGGCTAGACGATGTATTAAAAAATACGAAAAAAATTGGGGGAAATTCACAACTCCAGGCAAAAAAAGGAAGGGTCGCCCTAAAAAAGAATTGGACGATTTCAATATCTGTGCCGTTCGCTAACATATTCGAAACTTAAAATAACTTTTAAAATTTATTTCAAATTTTCCTTAATTAGCTTAAGCAAAATGATTTTGTTAACCCAGAAATTCTACGGAATATAGTCAAATACCATTTATACTCTTTTTATATTATTGGTAAGTTCATCGAAACGGCTAGTGTTTATTTTTTCTGACAATTTTTTTTTTGTGATTTAGTGCATTTTTGTAATCAGCTATACGCAACTACGGTGTTGCCAATCAGGCGATCGCAGCGCCCTCATTTATTTTCAACTCTTTTTTGACAGACTGTAGATCCACTTTAGGACTAGAAATACTCTTGAAGACTATCATCTTAGCAGATTCTAGCACTGTCTGGTTTGGGTATACGAGTATATTTAAGGAAGACTTATTCAACTGTTGTATCATGTGTGTGACTGTTTTGCTTATAAGAAGTATTTTGAATAGTCTTCTTGCTTTCAGTTGGTGTTTGTCCTCCCTCTATTCCCCATATATTCCCCAAGTCACGTCGTTCATGTCAGCCATAGTTGTGCGTGGCGAATATATCCAACGGGATGATATTTTATGTCAGCGGCCCTGGCAGGCATTGTCAGATTCCAGCATTCTCTGGCTCACCCTGCTCCACCCCGCAGGCCTCCAAATATTCATTTTCCGCGCCCAAAATAAGGAAGAAGGCATAGGGCGACGATTTCACGACCGATAGACATGAACATATGTTATAACATCTGAATATATATAAAACATATATTCTATCAAGTGTAGGTGTAGAGTGTAAGGATAGGAGGGTAGCGGCTGCGGCCTATTGATTTGGAACTTCTCCGCATTTAATATATGCGAAGACATATTTGGTGAGAAAACCGCAAATAATGTGTTTATAGAGAATAGTGTGTAGTTAACCTCTATAATATTTTGTATACAATGTGTCCCAAAAATGTACATCATACACAGTTTAAATGATTATAAATTCAGTATTTATAATAATTTTAAAGTATGTATACAGTTATAAGTACAATTTTATAACATAACAGTTTAGAAACGTTTAAAAAACTCAATATGCTTGTGAGGTGTTTCTGTATACAATAAAAGTGTAATACAATAAAAATGTAATACAATAAAAATGTAATACAATAAAAGTGTAATACAATAAAAGTGTAATACAATAAAAGTGTAATACAATAAAAGTGTAATACAATAAAAGTGTAATACTCGTACAATACAATTCAAGATAAATCGTTGCTTCAAACCCATAAAATAAATTAAAAAAGTTTAAAATAATCAGAAGGAAGGAAGTCAACAAGATTTAGAATTTCGTCGAATCTAAATATGATAAAAGCCCGCTGGGGGCGCAGAACTCACTTATAGTAGAGAAGGAATAAAAAAATATCTACGATATCTCTATATGAGTGAGTTTGGTGTCTATCCATGGCTTTATCCTACTCAATTTCAGCTGGGCATGCTCGGGTATAGTACCTTGAACGTAAGAAGAGATCTGCGTCTCCTGGTATACGTTGTCAGACTCGTTCGAGGAGTTGTGATCTGTCCCGCATTACTACAAAGATTAGCGTTAAATGTTCCTAACAATTACACTAGACTGCGCCGGCAAGAACTGTTCTCAATAACATACGCAATAACGGGTTTTTCAGCTGTTATCCCTGTTGGAAGGGCCTTAACTCTTCTGAACGGGACTGCTTCGGATATGGACATATTTCATATCACATTACCAAAAGCAAAAGAACATATTATTATACAATTGGGCGCGTTAGAAAGCACTCAACAGCGTATTTAAGTGACGTTGAATATATATGTGTGTGGATGTGTATGTGTATACATGTGTGTAAGTATATGTGTATATATTATTTAAAAAAATTAATACGTTAACAATTTTCGTATTTTTCAATGTAATTGGGCTAAGCCTGTATTGAGAAAATAAATAAATAAATAAAAACATTAAAAAAAATCATATTTCGCAAAAAAACCTTAGCAAAACGTTATCTACAAAGAAAATCTCTGGAGATTTTCTCATGTGTCATATCACAAATATTTATGGCAGTATATAATAGTTTTATGTAATATATGATTATTTTGTTCCTTGTCCTGAAAGCAGATTTAATTTTCTTTGTTCAGGGTGCTTTAGGGCTCATCATACAAGTTCAATTACATTTTAAGAGATTTAGCTCTTTAACCTTACACACTGTTTGGTATAATGCATTACTTTGGCTTAATCCCAGTGTTTAATTTCGTTAGTATTAGAAAATAGCTTTCATACTTTAGCGGAATGCTTATGTACTTATAGCGGACGTGATGATGTTGATAGTTGGTATGTAAATAAATAAAATACGTCAATTAGCAATGCGGAAGCAGAGAGTGAATGAATTTAATGTTTTATTTATCGGTAAGTGGGTATTTATACATTTCAGAATGGGCGCGGGAGTGCGCCCGCGATATATTTTTATCTCGCTTCTGTGCATGCCGAAATGGTCGATTGCAGTATTGCAGACATCGCAAATAGTATTGTGGGTAGACAATTTTTTTGCGGGATCGGCGAGACAGCGTGATGCGTTCTCTTTCCACTGTGGAATGTATCGTAAATAGTATTGTGGGTAAACAATTTGTTTACAAAAACGGCGAGATGTCCGGCCTCGTCAATGTTTTGGTATGTGACCTTTGGACATATCCAAAGGTCGTTTCGTCGGTCGTTGACCGTATGTGTTGACAATATTCAGCGACGACCGTGGTTCCCACAATACTATGGATATTAACCTTCGGCAGATATTTATTCTTCACTTATCAAGTTCATTGATCGTTTTTCTTCATTGTGTGCTAAATACCGAACATCGTGGTCCTCAACTACCTTTCAATCTCGCTGCACCATAGTCTCCATCCCTCCGGTTCTGAGCTATGTTTAATGGAAGGTTTAAAGACGATCCTGTTACCTCCTTTATTTGATCTGTCCATATTATATGATATATTTCTTTTGCTCATCTTCCCTCATCTTTTTTTCACTATCTTCTCTATATTTCCATCATTCCTTCTTGAAACATGCCCAAATTACGTTAAGATTTTTTTCTGCAAAAGTCTTTTGGTAATCTCTAAGTCTTGGATGATAGAAACGTTGCTGGACCTTGAGATCCATGGGACACAGAGCATCTAGCTTCAGCATAATATCTCGACTGCATCGAACATGTTTGTTTTCTTCATTCTATACTTAATGGTGACAAAAAACCTGCCTCAAACCAATCTACTTTTTCACGTCCTTTAAACGTCCCTCTGGCAGGTTCGAAGAAACTGGTAATTGTCAAAAAAAAAACCCTACAGATTGCATTGTTTCTTCTTCTGTGTGCGGTTTTCACACGTAATATATCCTCATCAGTCAGTTTAAATCGTCTGGTGTTAGTTTGTGTAATTTCTAGATGCCTTTGGAAACATATACAGTAGGCAGCTATTTATTATTATCGGGATCTCCCCAAACTTACAATACAAAAAGACGACTCTGCTATTCGCAATTTGTGCATATCATATTCAGTGCAACCCACTGCGCATCTTATCTTATTTAGAGTGTACCACTCTATTCGAGTTAAGGAAAAACCAGACAATTTCACTGTAAGAACTAAACCTCGTAACTCCACAAAATTCATGTTTTTTTACGTTTCACTCCGTTCAACAAAACTGCTATTTATTTATGATCGACCTTTTGTCGACTTGGTTCAACGTCTTTTACATTGGTTGGAGGGCAGATGGATGTAGTGGTTGTATTATTTCTGTAATAACAGACAGTTGGTAAAAAATCTATAATACATTCCCAATCGATATTTGTATGTATTGTCCATTGTATTTCTTCTATAGTTCGTTTACACATGATATGTATAAATATTAAACATCCATGGTGATATAACACATCCTTGCTTTACCCCTTAATACTATTTTTTTAAACTGTGACTTATAAAATAAATAATTAATTCAAAATATTGTACATAATGGATAAATATAGACCAAAGGTGATTAAAATAAAAATCGAAGTCCACTGGTCGTACGGAACGCTCCATGTCTTTCAGGTTGAAATTACCGTCTTTGAAACGCAAAAACCATCGACGAACTGTCCTTTAATTCATAACATCTTCACCGTACACTTCGCAAATATCGCAAGTAGCTTTGGCAGCTTTATTCCCTCGATTGAACACGAACAGAAGGAGGTGTCGAAAATGCTCACTTTCGTCTACTTGCCATTCCATTTTGAAAGCTTGTAATCAAATAAAATAATATATGTAACTTAAAAGCAAACAATATCTTGTAGAACAGAAAATTTTCTTTCGAATGACATATAACCTTTACCATTTTGTTTTACTTTTGGTGCTCATTTTTAATTTATGTTAACACCTAATAATATGGTATTTTTATACAACAATCAAATTCGTCGTCGCTTCTCAAATTATGGTACGTACACACATTAACTAAATAAGAAGGCTGGCTCTAAATTTTTATTTAAATTTTATTTTACACACGACAAGAAATATACACAATTTGCAAAAAAAACAACAACAGGTAATTTAATTTGAACACAAAATCATTACATGTTTGCATCATCGATTCGAATATATTAAGGGTTGCCATACGAATAAGGCTTTATCGTCCACAGCCTTCTATAGTTTAATAAAAATAAATTTCTATAAAAAAAATATTTCAAAGATAAATTATGTTTGGAATCTCTGGAAATTTGATCATAAGGTACATTATGAAAAAAAGTTTATATTCTAGGTCACATACATTATCGTATAAATCAGAGTTTCTTAAACTTTTTTCTGACTGTCACCCATTTTTCGAGCATGCGTTTCACCCCAACCCTTAAATATTTTTACTTCAAATGGCTCTACTAAAGAAGTTACTTTTCTGATTTACGACTTTATTTGTAGAAATTATCTATTTGTTACACCTCATGGAAGCACTTGGAAGCTCATGAGAGCACTTTGGATATCACTGGTCTAAATGCAGCAGCTATCGCTTTCTTCCTTACAACTTGCGCCCGAAACTCGTTTGAATAAGTCATCTGTGTTGGTTTTGAGGATTCAGTCCAAGCCCTGTTGAGTTGTCCAGGGTCGTTCCTAAGAAAAGTTATACTTTTTGGTAAAAGTTTAAAACCAGCTCGCATGATGTTGTTTAAATATTAAACAGTAAATTACTTTGTTATTCCACTTTTAAAAAAGTATTAATCCACGCTACACGTGATTCTATTTCCTATTCCGAGACTTCTTCAGGTGGAATCATTCCACCTGAAGAAGTCTGATGAGAGTCTCGGGACAGGAGGTAGAAAAATATATAGCGGGGGGTAATATAATTAGTTGAATAACAAAGATTTAATACAGAGCTCCACAAAGTGAAAACTGAAACCTTGGATAAATTGTTTAAATATTATCACAACGTGATATGAGAGTTCGATAAAAGATCGTTCCAAAAATATTTTAGTTAAAACCTTTTTTGATTTTGATTTTTATAAAATTATAATTATTTTAATACTCGAAGTGAACCATGGTTTGGAATATAGAACGAATGGATGAAGAAATAATAACAAAACCAGTATATTGTGCAAATGCGAGTAAGAGGTGTATTAGAGAAAAGTCAAGAAAAGTATAGAGTGATATTTTGAGAGGAGAAATGAAAAAAAAATCTAAATATTCGTGAAAATTGTATGATAAAGTTTATGAATGTATAAGAGACGGAAGATATGACGGAAGTCTGGTGCTCTCAGTCACCTAATTGGTAATTCTCTTTTGCCCACTCCGGGGTCACGGGTTCCATTCCCGAAGTTACACGAAAAAAGGTTCCAAATCTGGTTTATTTTAAAAACATTATTGTTTTGCGTGTTAAACTCCTCGAGTATGGAGAATATTGTTCTTCTGGTGGTCCATGGAATCCTCAGCATTCGACGCTAACATCATATATATTAAGAATCAATTCTTGTATTTTCTCTGTCTTTTATTGTCCATGTTTCAGCGTCATACAAGAATATAGAAAACATTAGATTTCAAACATGCTTTGTTGTCGTACGATTGGAAATATCTCGTACATACTCGTATATATACCATATAGATCAAAGGCATAGAAAAAAACCGAAGTGAAATAGTTATACCTATCTATTCTGTCGTCCAACTCTTGACTAAGCATATTGACTTCCATGAAAGCCATTGACGATTCCTCTACTTCTATATTCGTACTCTGCGGTTCGAAGAGCTGTTATAAAGAGTAGTTCTGTTGCGTCTCTCACTTGATCAGCCCAGCATTGAACTATTCCTCTTGCGCGTCGTCTTTCTGTACTTCCAGTTACGCAAGCTTCTCCAAACTGTCTTCTTGGCCACGAGCAATGTGCCCAACTAAATCAGAGAACTCGTCAATGGAATATTGTCGACAATATGTCTATGATTCTCAGTACTTCGAGAATGTATGCGTTAACTCGCCTTGTCCATGGAATTCGTAACGTCTTTCTCTAAGCCACATTTCAAATGCATCAAGTGAATGTTATTTTGAAAAAAAAAAGGAAACTAAAAATCGTAGGATCTGTATGAGAAAATGTATGGATGTGAAATAGGTGAAATATGTGAGCCGAGATAGGAAAGTTTGGTGATATGTCTTCTCTGCCTATCCCAGTGAAGCTGCGTAGTAATATGTATGTATGCCAGCATTTTATTCAAAGTTTCTTTCTGCATTTGTTTAACACGAGTATCATTTTAGATTTGCTTCATGATCTACTCGTAGGACGACGACATGATCTAAGAAGACCACCTCCGTGGCCTAATTGGTAAGATGTCTGTCTCGTAACCCGGAGGTTGCGGGTATAAATCCTGCTGAAAACCAGATGCGTTAGACTCTCGCGCGGTAGAGTGAAACTTCTAAACTCCTAGGAAAAGTTGATTTTATGCATTGCTTTTTTCCCTTTGTTAACGATTTTTTTTTAGGATTAGGAAATGGTTATGGGGAATTTTATTCAAGAAAATCTCTCTTAATTAAATAATTTTTTTTTTAGAATATATAATAATAATTTTAATAATAAATAGTAATTTTAATAATAATATAATACACTTAATAATATTAAATTTAAATTTTTTAATATTAAATCTTTTTATGTTATGTTTTAATTATTAAATTAATTATATTTAAATAATTATTTATTTTTTATTATATTATTTTAATTTTATTATTAATAATATTATATTATTATTAATTATATTATAATTATTAATAACATAATAATATAATTATTAATATTTAATAACTTGTGTATATTATTATAATTAAATGTTAAATACAAATTATGTATTATATAAATATTAAAATAAATATTAAATAAAATAAAATAATTTAATATACAATAAAATAAAAAAAATTTAATTTATTAATATAAAAATATTATATAATAAAAAATATTAATTTTTTTATTTATAATGATAAACAATAATAATTTTAATTATAAATAATAATTTTAATAATAATATAATACACTTAATAATATTAATTATTATTTATAATAAATAATGATTAACGTTAAAATAATTAGTAATAATTTATTAATAAATATAATATTTAATAATAATAAATAATAATTTAATAATAATATAATACACCGTTTCACTTTTCGTGACGTTCAGTCCAATTTGCCCTACCGCGCCAATATACGAGTAAGTTTCACTTCAATAAAAGGATTCCAGTCTGGTTTTTACTTAATGCCACTTTGACATCTTTCTGGTTGGTTAGACGAGATTGCTACGTGGAAATAAACCCATCAGGTTGTAATGTATACAACGAAAGTGTAATACAATATACAACAATATAATATGTAGCTCATACATTGCGCCATTCTGGGTAAATGCAGGTTCTTTCTATCTACTAAGACCTGTCCTGGACTCGACTATTCGTGTTATCCTACCATCCCATTGTGCCGACCGTGGGCCGAGCGTACTATGAATGTTACTGTTCGCTCTACGTACATGCACTGCACGTTTACGTGTTCTTTTTCAGTATAGATAACGATAATCATAAAGAGTGACATTTATAATCTTACTGTGAACATCCTACGTAAAGTATGTGTTAAAACTATCCGATACACGGTGGCATTATATACAACAAAAAAACCATCCCACATTTTAGTTTTTTTTAGACTTACGACGAAATATAAGTGTCGTGCACTTTACTAAACCATTTGTTGTCAATAAACGAGAAAAAGATTAATGCAAATACAAATACCATCACGTCGTTTCCCTGCTGCGTTAGACAATGAAAACTGAGTGCCAGACTTCCCTATCTCAACACTCATATTTTGTCACTTCCACACTGATACTATACATGTCACTTTACTGTCCATGCAGTGAGACTCTGGAATAATCAGTTACAAACCAATATAAGACTCGTTCCGTCTTTGGCATGCTTTAAGAAGCGACTGAAAAAACTGTTAATTTTCAGTCAGTAAAATAACGTGTTTCATTCCTGATTTTTCTTTTCCTGTCCTCTCCACCATCCCTTCCTTTCCTTTTGATTGATGATATCTCACTTTATATGAAAAATAATGTTCGGGTTATTGTCCGTCTTTGGGGTTCGTGAGAATATTCTCACGTATGTGTTTATGGATTTTGTAGGGATTGATAGTCATGTGAATGAATTATGCAACCATGTAACTTGCTTCATTTACTTTTGTCTGGTTAGTTGGAAGAGATTTCCACCAGGCAATTCGCCCGCCAGATTGTATTTGCAATAAAAGTGTTAAATAAATACGTCTTTTTATACGTCTACTTTTCTCCCTTCTTACATTTCATTTGTTTTCAAAATATCATTCACTTCATTCTATTATACATTTTTTGGTCCTCCTCTATCACGCCTTCCACTCACATTTGCATTGTTAGTCTTTCTTCATAAATTCATTACACGTGCTCAAACCATCTCAGAGTGCCCTTCTTCATCTTACTCAACACATCTGTCTTAAGTTCACATTCATTCCTAATCACTTAATTTCGTATTCTGTCGTACATTGTCTCCCATGTATTTTTCTGAGTACAGGCATTTCTACAGCATTTATTTAGCACCTTTCAGTTTTTTCCAAGCTTACGTTTCATCTTACATAATTCAATAAGTGACCAATAAATAAATGTACAAATACTAAATATGTAAAAAAACATCGAAATGTACGTGAGTTGAGGACTACTTGTGTTCTAATGTCACTAACTAAACTCACTGATTCATGAAAAATAGTCATATACAAACAAAAGAGTTGTTACGCTATTCGATTAGATACGACCTTAATGTTGTGCTGTTGGCCGCTCAAAATTTCTGTCGATTAATCAGTCTGTAGTCAAGGTTGGTAACGATAGCATATAAACATCGTCATCAGAATCAATTAAGAGACGGTCGTATGAAATTCTTGTAGTATGTCTTTAAATCAGAAGTAGGCAAACGTTAAATAAATAAAACCTTAACTTTGAATTGTATATTACCATAAAGTTCCATTCGTTTCCTGCTGAAACAAGTTAGCTAAGGACGTTCCTAAGTTTACGAAAATCTGCAGCTATGATGGTTTATTTACTGGTAACGACAAATTAATTTATGTTGATACAAAAATAAGAAGAAAAAAATATATGTGACTTACATTTATACATATCATCAATCCATGTCCCTTTTGGGGTAGGCAGAGAGGACAGATTTTAATATATTTCTATCCATGTACACAACTCTCGCCTAATTCACATCTCTCGTCTCATGCAAGGTAAAATTTTCACCAATTAACTCAAGTTAATATTTATTTATTCAAATTCAATTCTTCCAAGAGTTACCTCTTTTCCGCTCTTCGTTCATTACAGTCATATATTTGTGGCGTTATGGCATAAGTTGATATGTCCGTTTTTTGTCATTTTGTGTTTATCCCTTCCCTTACGGTGATAAAAATAATACGCGTGCTCCGGTGTTGGGTAGTGAGTACGCAATAAAAAAATAGCTATTTTAAATTGGAAAAATAAGAACATTCATAGATAATCCCCTTAATTAATTATAATTGAAGTTAAAAATTATAATAATTGAGATTTATTTGCTGAAAACATTAAAAAACCATCTGAAAACATTAAAAAACGCTCACGAAACGGGCGTACGTCTAACCTATTTGCAAGCCTAGAGGCTACTAGTGGCGCGGAACGTCAGTCGCATACCCCGGCGCTTACGCCTTTGCTTACGACGTTGAGACAATTCAGGTTCTCGCAATTCAGTCTAGTATGCAAGAGTGAGATGTGAATATAGTGTCGCGCTTCCCGCATACTATTAACCTATCGTCAAGACGAGGCACTCGCAGCGTTTAAATGCGAATTTGTTTTCGATCTTTACAAAACACCTCGATGTAGTCGATAAATTTTGATTATTATAAATATTATTTTTTAAATCAATGCGTAAATATATTATGGAGGAATACCTAAAATCTTAACCTTGTATTTATTATATTTATAGAGATATTGATGGTTATTAGAAGCAACGTGTAGAAGATACCCAACACAGGGAAGGAAAGGTTATTCTCCCAATTTATAGAAAATATTTCTCAGCATGTTGTGGCAAAACTTGGTGTATCAGTCATTATCCAAACAAAAGATATATTGTTTGGAAAAAACTTTAAAAATGCTTATTTGTACTGATTTTAACAGTTGATCAAAGTTAATATTGCTTCTCCTGTAAACTAAGGTAAAACGGACATATCAACTTCTGCCATAACGCCACAGATATATTTCTTTCAATGTGACCAAACCCTCTAGATTCCTTCCATTCCTTACTCTATTATACAGTATAATGTAAGGCAAACATTTTTATCCCATATACTGTATCATTCCATTCTCCGTTACCATATATTAACAAGATTTACACTAGCAAGTAACTGTGCACACTATATTTTTTAAGATTTTGTGATTGATTGAAAAATAGTACTATAGTTCGGAAATTCTAGGATGAGTCCTGTGACAGCTCACAAATTTGCCCCAATACAACCTTGTAACGATGTTCAGTAATTTTAATTATTTTATCAACTTTAATATAAGCTTCAATTATAATAAATAGCAAGTTATTTAGGTAAATACATTCCATAAGGTTGTATTGGGGCAAATTTGTGAGCTGTCACAGGGCTCATCCTAGAATTTCCGAACTATAAGAGCACCGTTGACCTCGTTCCCTGTAGCAATAGGCCTTTCATTATAACGATATGATTTAAAGAAAAGAAATATTTTTTGTCAGAAAATAATAAATGAAATTTTTCAATTTATTTATTTTATTTTTTATACCATTTATTTAATTTTTTATACCATTTATACATCTACATCAAACAAAAAGAGTTATTTAAGAAAAAAAATAGATTAAAAAAAATATAATAATATCGGAAACTATTGGCTCCGCCAATCTACTGGTGTCAAAGGGTAGTTTTGTTCCATTTGACATTTTCTGTCAAATCACTGGTAACTTTCTGGACCGTTTGAACTCCAGATGTTAAGCCACTTTATAAGAAAAAAAAATCTGGGCTGCGAGACATTTCCCTTTTCCCATAATGTCGAACCACGATTCCGTTGTCCCTACTATTATTTTCCCATTCAGGTATGTCGCCACTGGAGAATAAATCTTCTTGGGCAGTTCCTTCTTCGTCACTATGTGACGTCGCGCTCATAAAAAAACAGATGCGTGAGACTCTCGCGCGGTAGAAGTGAAACTTCTAAACTCCTAGGAAAAGTTGATTTTATGCATTGCTTTTTTTACATTTGTTAACGATTTTTTTTAGGATTAGGAAATCGTTATGTGGAATTTAATTCAAGAAAATCTCTTTTAATTAAATAAAAAAAATATTATTTTTTATTTATTCATCAATTTCACTGTGTCTGTACTTGCCTTTTTCTCCATTTAACTTTTCACACAATATAAATTGTTATCTAAAAGATTAAGCTGTATTTGCGTAATATATAATACTAGTATAATACGCAAGCGTCTACTGGTTGCCTTCTGCTACGTATACACACAGTACACGCGGCGCATGCGCGTAGCGTGTCTATGATGTATGCGACGGAGCGTTTCACTTTTCGTGACGTTCAGGCCAATTTGCCCTACCGCGCCTATAGAAGTTTCACTTTAAAATAGGAAGATTTCGATATTCTAGTGTATATCGCGCTGGATGGAGACTTATTTTGTCTATCATAACAGCGTGGGAAGATGTGGGATCGAACTGAAATGAACTGTTAGCTTACCCCTGCTTGAGAGTGTTATATGTATTAAAGAAATTACATAATCAGCCAGATTAATTAATACACATGATGTCATATAATGTCTTTACAAATATCTCAATAGAGATGCTGGTGGATTAGTGTCGGGTCATTTAGTTGACTAATTCAATGGTATTCTTAACAATAAGTGTGCAGCCTACAATTATTTTTAACGAAGATTTTCTTAAAACTTCGAGAATGCAATACAACATTATGATGGAGAATTCACTATCGTTTTATAAGTCTTCGAGTTAACGAAAATTCTTTTTTATTTTTTTATTAAACAAGTAAATTACTATACAAACATTTGTCAAGGCTATACCTATATACAAATTTATTACTTAACTAATCTTAATTATATGTTATAATTTATGAACTTATTTAAACTTATTTTCCTACATATCATTTTATTTTATTTATTCAGTCTTAATATATGAGATCTTAGAAATAATTAACACCTACATACTACTTATAACTAGATAACAATTCTTACACTAATTATTCAGCAAAAACAAGTCCACTCGTTCAGGCTACTTGTATTCCATCACATTCACTCAGACCTCGGTCGTCCCAGCTAATACTGTAGGTGGACTAGTCAGGCAACAGATAATGCTTCGGGAGCTTGTGCTTATAACGGAAGGGTAGATCGGATTTACTCTCGTAAGCCCCCAGGGCAGCGACTAAGGGATTTCTGTGATTTTGTTGGCTTTTATAGAACTTCACGGTCCAAGCGAGGATGTGGTGTTGTAGGGTTTCTTCTCGCTGTTCAGCGTGAAGTCGGGTAAGATTTGTTCTGGGATGGGAACGAAAATTCTATGAGCAACTTAATGTTTTAATATGGATTTAGGAAATACCATTGTAACATTAAAACAAGTATTTATACTATACAACAAGAAGAAGAAATTTAAGATTAAGAAAAATAACATGTTATATAAGCAAACAGCGTTTGGATAGAAAAGTTTCATGTACTTGGCTCCTAAGTTATTTAATGCATTCAGTAAATAAAAAAATGTAATTAATAAATGTGTGATAGGTATCAGACCGGATTTAATCGTCGTTAGATATGACGTTAAAACAAGATGAAAACTCAAATTGTATCGAAATATTGCAATTGTATCGGACGTATGCGTCACCTAAAATATGATTGATGTATTATGTTATATATTTTCTTGTTTATTTTATATTTAAATGTGTTTTGTTTGATGTACTTGCTGTGTACCGACTGTAATGAAATGTTCCTTATGCGTGGCCTTCGCGAGAGCTACTATCAAAAGTCGGCCGGCCCATGCATGCGAAAACGTGCGAAATACGTAATATCTCGCAAGCCATGACGGCATGCACGGGCAAAACACCAAAAAAATATTTTCAGTTTCTCGAACGTCAACTGTCGTTTACAATACTTACGACCAATTTTTACCATCTAAAGACGAATTTCTTCACCCTGTTACTTTTCACTGGAAAAGCATAAAATTAACCGAAATCTCCGAGTATCGAGTGGCAGCCACCCACCTATTCAACAGTTTTTGTACGGTGATGTATCATACATCAATGGAGAAGTATTTCATCTGTGGTTCCCTTTTTCTTGATTTTTGTGGTTTAATGAGTGCTATTTTGTGACTAAAAATCAGTAAATGATGCTTCATATAATTTTCTAATTTATATTTTGAGAAGGGTAGACACAGAAATCAAGATAAACGGAACACTTAATGCAATATACAACAACCGCGCAATATCAACAGTGGAAAAAATGACGAAAATTGAATTTCTTGGACCTAACATTATCTCGGAGAAATGGCACATTTGACTTATTCAGACTCTATAATTCCAGCAACTTCCAACCATCCTAATACCTATAAATTCGCCGCCTTTAACTGCATGCTTCATAGATTGCTCAGTGTCCCATTAACCGACGACAATTTTAAAAAGTAATTAATAACCATAAAAAAAATAGCTACAAATAATTGCTATCCTAGAAGCTTCATTGATTCACTTTGAAAAAAACAAAACAAAAAAGAAAATTATAAAAGATTATATATTTAACGACACCTATAAGCATACCTATAAATGGAGCAAAGCCCTATTTATAAAAAAACATATCATACGAAATAACCAAAAATATTCCAATTCACATAAAGCCAGCTTTTTACACAAATTTTAATCTCTGGAAACTCTTATTTAATGGGAAAGGCAAAAATGGAATACTTGGCAACAGTGGTGTGTATAAACTTTTATGTGCTGACTGTGATAATTTATATATAGGAAAACCAGGAAGATCTTTTGAAAAGAGATTTCGTGAACACAAATCCGCCTTAACAAATCCTCTAATTTATTCTGAAATGGCTAATCATTGTCACCGTGAAAACCATACTTTTTCTATCGATGATGCCAAATTCTTACATAACAGTAGTAACGGAAATAAATTGGACAGATTAGAGGCCCTAGAAATTTCTAAGTCAGTACATCGATCCGAACATCTGGTGAACAGTTAAATCCCAAAAATCTCTCCGCTCTTGGTCGAAATCGTCCCATGTCTCCCTCACCCCTCAGCCCCCAACCGTTGAAGCATGTATATCGGTACCAGTTCAAACAGAATTTAGTCTCGTTTGTGCTCCCCTGAAGATGAGGTGAAAGCTTTGAAACCGGTAGGGTTATACCGTTACAAAAAAGTGGAATAAACAGTGTTTGATAAAAATAAATTACAAAACCCAATATTGTGTTGGTGCCCATCTTGACGTACGTGTATATAAGTGAATGGACTGGCCGAAGAAGGATAAACGTAAGATTAATGCTATGGAGATGCGTGCACTAAGGAAAAATGGTGAAGTGTCAATGTATGAAAGAAGGCAGATTGTAGATATCAGAAATTAATGTATATCATAGATAAAATGAATGTTTTAAGTAAGATGAAGAAAATAGATTTAAGATGGTTTGGCCATCTGAATACTGATTGAAGAAAGAATAAATAAGAGAGTATACAAGTCAGAAGGGCACAAGGTGTGCGTGAAAGAGTTAGACCGAGGAAAACGTGATTGAATCAAATGGACCAGATTTTGAAAGAACGTAAAGTTAGAAATGCAATATAAAATTGTGCATGGCGAGATGTATGACAGTGGACAGTGGCGGCTGGCTCATTAGTGCTCTCGTGCGTCGAACTACTGAATTTATATAACAATAAACACCTAAAGAAGTATAGCGAAAATATGTATATTATCATAACAATGTTTATGAAAAATAATATATATTTATGTCGACATGGCTCATCACAATATGCAACTCAATTCGTTAGAGTTCATTTGTTGTATACATGTGTTTTGCATCTGGACGCAATCTGCGAGCATGTTGGGTTCTGCGTGCGTTATAGATCGAGCTCCAAATTCATAGAAATGTTTCGAAGTTAAAAGAGCACAGAAAATCTTGAGACAGCTATATTTGTATAGGCATTTCTAGGAATTTTACCTATGTTTGGAGCGCTGCACGAAATATCCGAGTGATCCCGAAAGCTTCCGAATGACAGTTCGCTGGAATAGTAATACATCAATTTAAAGTTTTTTTTTAAATATGACCACCGCAGAGAAGGGATGATTTGTTCGTAACGTTTAAACTGGGGCGTCTTTTTAGTACATATGTCTTTGCGAGTATATGTCTCCAAATTAACAAACGTTTTTGCTTAATTAGGTAGCGACTTTCTTTCTTTACTTTAAGTATAACATGAGTTGTGTTTTATTACATTTTTTCAGTTTCGTCGCGCACGTAAACTTTTCTCTACCTATCTATATAATATTACGAGCCATTTGCAAGATAAACGTAACACTTTGAATTATTTATTGTGTTTGTTTGCGTAAATTAATAAACATAAATATTATTACTGTGGAAAATATTTAAAAAAATAAGTCAAGCTTTGAAAACAAAGTGACAATAAAAAAAAACGGTCCTCCTAGACCCGAACTTGTGATAAAACAAGAGTGTAAATCTGGTGCTAAAAAAATTATTCGTTCCTTTAACAAGAGGATGTATAATAAAGCTTCATGGCTCTGTGGATGTGAAAAACTCAATAGTTTATTTTGTTTTCCGTGTCTTATTTATGATGTTGATTCAGCTTGGACAATTGGCGGCATTAACGATTTAACTCACCTTTCAGAAAAGATCAAAAAACATAATTCATGCCAAATTCATCTTAAAAACGTTTTAAGCCTAAATGTGTTAGGAAAAGTTGATATCCGAATGCAATTGGATTCAGGCTATCGTTCACATATTAAATATCATACCGAGCTCGTTAACAAAAACCGATACATTTTGTCCAAACTAATCGATTGTGTGAAGTTTTGCGGTGTGTTTGAACTAGCTATGCGTGGCCATGATGAGAGTAGTGATTCCTTAAATCCAGGAATATATCGTGGTTTAATTGACTTTGTGGCTGAACTTGACATATCGATGAAGCAACACATGGAATCCGACTCTTTATTCAAGGGCACTTCAAAGACAATACAAAACGACATATTGGATGCAATTTTGGAAGTATATTACGAAGAAATAAAATTACAAATTTCGAAATGCGATTTTGTAGCAATCCAAGCGGATGAAACAACTGATGTATCGACAGTTATGCAAATGGTTATGGTCATTCGATATGAATGGAATGGCAAAATTCACGAACGATTTTGGAAGTATTTAACGCCAAAATCCCATTGCGCTGTGGGATTATCCGATTCTCTATTTCAAGAACTTGAGTATTTAAATATATCTAAGACGCAATTAATCGCTCAATGTTACGATGGTGCTGCAGTAATGAGCGGTCAAATTGGAGGAGTTCGGACAAAAATTCAAAATATGTTTCCTTATGCGCATTATGTTCACTGTTACGCTCATCAACTAAATTTAATAGTCGAAAAAAAGAGTCTCAAAATAGAGAAGTAAAGATGTTTTTCTCGAACTTACAAACATTTCCAAAGTTTTTTTCGCGTTCATCTAAACGTACAGACATTTTAAGTGAAATAGTAAAACGCAAAATTCCATCAGTTCCGCAAACGAGGTGGAATTTTAACATCAGAACAGTTAAAACTATTAGCACGAATCGCGAATCTCTAATTGAGTGTATGGAAACCATTTTGGCATCCGATAATGATAACCAGACAATTAATCAAGCAGATATGCTTTTGCGCTATCTTACAGATGAAACATTTCTTTATTGGTTGAGTTTTTTCCAAAAAATTATGCCACACTGTGATATTTTATTTAAACAATTGCAATTTAGGAATTTAGATCCCGTTATAATTCGTAACAATATCAGTGAGTTTGAAAAATGTGTTCAAAATGTGCGTAACTCTACGGATAATTTATTTGAACCACCGACTAAACGAATAAAAACCTCAAAGTCAGTTATTTGTAAAGAAGTCTGCGATACAATTTTGTGTGAAATGAAACAACGTTTTGCATTCAGCGATCACCTGCAGCAAAATTACTCTATTGCGAAAACTTTACTGAGTATAGGTCAAATTTTCCCGAACATGATTTTGTTTTGACGGTAAAAACATACGATTTTTTAAATAAAGTTCAATTAAAAGGTGAACTCAGTGCAATTTATGCTCGCGATGATTTTGCCAATGCTGATGGCGCTTTGTCTATTTTACAACTTTTTTATAATACTGGTTTACTAGAAGATTTTTCTCAGACTGTAAAGTTAATTAAACTCGTATGCACTATTCCAATGACTTCTGTTGAGAGTGAAAGGTGTTTCTCTACGTTAAAAAGGATAAAATCATTTTTGAGAAATACAATGAGCCAGGACAGACTGAATGCTTTATCAATATTAAGCATCGAAAAAGAGCTAATTCAGTCTATACCTGATTTCAACAAAAGGGTCATTGAGGTCTTCGCTAAACAAAAAGAGCGGAGAATATAACTTCTGTATAAATAGGTATGTAATTTTTTTTTCTTTATATTATTTGGTATTTGGATACCTACTCTGGTGAACCCCCAATTATTTGGTCCACCGGCCGCCACTGACAGTGGAGGAAGCAAAAGTTATGTGTTTGAAGAGAAAATTTGGAGATTTGTTCTATTTGCCTTCCTCGAAAGGGACTCGGCCTGTTTGATAGAGCCACTTTAACGGTCCATTTCAAAACTTACATTTCTCACAATGTATATTACATACACACTCGTACATACAAACCATTACATCTTCCTGTCGGGATAAACAAAAAGGATAGCCAAACTTTCCTATATTGACATACATCCTTCGTCTTTTCCATATTCATACACCTTCTTAAAAAAATCTTACGATTTCTCTCATTTTCTACGTATCTTTCTTTCAAAATAACATTCATCTGACCCATATACCGCCTTTACTTTTCAATCACCAAGACTCGATTTTGCAACATTTGTTCTCAGATATATGAATCAATTTTTTTAAACCCGCTAGACATAGTGCAGTACTCGATCAAATTAATATTTTTGATAATTTCTTTGATTTATAACTAGATATTATAAAAATATATGATATTATTTTGAAGTCAGAGTGGAACGAGTAAAAAATAAATAATAAATATTTGCGAGTGCTCTTTAAAAATGTACATTTTGTTTGGAAAATCTTATGCTATTTTAGATAGTGTTTATAAGTCATTAAAAACATTGTCCCTGACTCCAACTCATAAGTAACATTGTCCCTGACTTAAAAACATTGTCCCTGACTCCAACTCATAAGTAACATTGTCCCTGACTTAAAAACATTGTCCCATTAAACACATTGTCCCTGACTCCAACTCATAAGTAACATTGTCCCTGACTTAAAAACATTGTCCCTGACTCCAACTCATAAGTAACATTGTCCCTGACTTAAAAATATTGTCCCATTAAAAACATTGTCCCTGACTCCAGCTCATAAGTAACATTGTCCCTGACTCCAACTCATAAGTAGCATTGTCCCTGACTTAAAAACATTGTCCCATTAAAAACATTGTCCCTGACTCCAATTCATAAGTAACATTGTCCCTGACTTAAAAACATTGGCCCATTAAAAACATTGTCCCTGACTCCAACTCATAAATAACATTGTCCCTGACTTAAAAACATTGTCCCATTAAAAACATTGTCCCTGACTCCAACTCATAAGTAACATTGCCCCTGACTTAAAAACATTGTCCCATTAAAAACATTGTCCCTGACTCCAACTCATAAGTAGCATTGTCCCTGACTTAAAAACATTGTCCCATTGAAAACATTGTCCCTGACTCCAACTCATAAGTAACATTGTCCCTTACTTAAAAACATTGTCCAATTAAAAACATTGTCCCTGACTCCAGCTCATAAGTAACATTGTCCCTGACTCCAACTCATAAGTAACATTGTCCCTGACTTAAAAACATTGTCCCATTAAAAACATTGTCCCTGACTCCAACTCATAAGTAACATTGCCCCTGACTTAAAAACATTGTCCCATTAAAAACATTGTCCCTGACTCCAACTCATAAGTAACATTGTCCCTGACTTAAAAACATTGTCCCATTAAAAACATTGTCCCTGACTCCAACTCATAAGTAACATTGTCCCTGACTTAAAAACATTGTCCCATTAAAAACATTGTCTCTGACTCCAGCTCATAAGTAACATTGTCCCTGACTCCAACTCATAAGTAACATTGTCCCTGACTTAAAAACATTGTCCCATTAAAAACATTGTCCCTGACTCCAACTCATAAGTAACATTTTAAATTAAATTGATTGCTCTAAACACTTACATGCATTCAAAATACAGAGTATTTGATCTTAATGTACATGATAGGTGGAAAGAAATAAGCTGGCACAGTTAACAGTTATATTATATCATAACTGGTTTAATGATAAAAATAATTGCATGATGTTGATTAGCATTAACATGTATTTCTCATGTTGGTACGATAAAGTAAACGGTCTCGGTATCCGATTCGGAGTTAAGCGTAAACGTGCCAATTAGTATTTAGGTAAAACATTGAGTCAAATAGCAAAAATAGATTAATCAAAGATTCGAATCTTAAAAACAAATATATAGAGTAAAAGATGATGTTTCTTGACAAATTATTTTGACGGTTAAGTATTATTATAAATAATTACTGAAAAAAATATTGTTTATATTTATTTTAATGTACATCTATAATTTTACATTAACACTTGCGTTACTGTGCTAAAAAAATCCGCAAACCACGGTGCTGGACGCTAAACGTCCAGTAAAAAATATATATTTTAAATTAAAATTATACAAAATCTGCTAGGCTATTTTTTGTAATTAGCTATAAAAATCCATTTATTGTGTATTAAAACGTCGAATAATCAAATAAAATATAAGTCCTGGTCACTCGCTATCCATCACAGGGATGCAAGTGTTAAAAAGGTTACTTTTTTTTCACTTTGACATATAAAACACATAGACTCGAATTTATAATCTGACTTAATAATAAATACTAATGTCTCATTATAAAAAAATGCGATTTGTATTAAGAGTCGAATCTCATAGATTCTAAAGTTTAAAGAGAGGTGATGAAACCTTATAATTGAAATAGAAAGCCTTCAACTAGGACTATAAATAAGCAAAAACTAAAGTCATTATAGTGGACCGATTCGAGACTGAAAATAAGTGACTCGTTAAGGCCGAGGCCACACCAAAGTGCTTCGTTAGGCGCTAAGCTAGATTTGACGTGATTCATATACTAGGTGACTTCATGCCTGGCCACACCAAAGTGCTACGCAAAAATTCATTTGACAGTTGGGAGCGGTAGAGTTAACACACGATGTCACTCTCAAAACTAACCCGTTTCATTACATCTCTATTAACTTTCTGTGCAACTTCATTCCAAAGTGATTTTATTACAGGTACATTTTTGTATAATTTGCTCGATGGGTTCCACAAAGGCTCCCTTTTATACACAGCTGTCATTAAAACTTCCGCTGTCTTGTAAATTAACTAACACGTCTGTTCGCTAGGAGATTCACTCGATGAATAATCGTCATGCAACGTGCCGCGAAGCGTGCAGTGTGGCCACTGCGATAGTATGCGGTACGTTGGTTCGCTAGGATATGTCGCCTAGCTCGCAGCACAGCTATAAGCATCAAGCGAGGCTTCTACCTGTGTGGCCTAGGCCAAAGGGATTTTAAATCAGTCAATGAGTTTATTTATTTAGTTTATTTTAGATGGTCTTGTTTCGAGGAATGGGGGATGTTAAGCAGAGGTCCGAAGACTTCGAAGAAGAATAATCAGTCTTGTTAAGACTATAGTATTCTCCTTAGCACTGTATGGACTGAAAATATGCACGACGAGAAAGAAGGAAAGAAAAATGACAGATAACTTCTAGATGTGATGTTGGAGGAGGATGCTTCATATTCTATTGGAGGAGGATGTGATGTTGGAGGAGGATGCTTCATATTCTATTGAAGGAGGATGTGATGTTGGAGGAGGATGCTTCATATTCTGTTGGAGGAGGATGTGATGTTGGAGGAGGATGCTTCATATTCTATTGGAGGAGGATGTGATGTTGGAGGAGGATGCTTCATATTCTGTTGGAGGAGGATGTGATGTTGGAGGAGGATGCTTCATATTCTGTTGGAGGAGGATGTGATGTTGGAAGAGGATGCTTCATATTCTATTGGAGGAGGATGTGATGTTGGAGGAGGATGCTTCATATTCTATTGGAGGAGGATGTGATGTTGGAGGAGGATGCTTCATATTCTATTGGAGGAGGATGCTTCATATTCTGTTGGAGGAGGATGTGATGTTGGAGGAGGATGCTTCATATTCTATTGGAGGAGGATGTGATGTTGGAGGAGGATGCTTCATATTCTGTTGGAGGAGGATGTGATGTTGGAGGAGGATGCTTCATATTCTGTTGGAGGAGGATGTAATGTTGGAGGAGGATGCTTCATATTCTATTGAAGGAGGATGGGATGTTGGAGGAGAATGCTTCATATTCTATTGGAGGAGGATGTGATGTTGGAGGAGGATGCTTCATATTCTGTTGGAGGAGGATGTAATGTTGGAGGAGGATGCTTCATATTCTGTTGGAGGAAGATGTTATGTTGGAGGAGGATGCTTCATATTCTATTGAAGGATGATGGGATGTTGGAGGAGAATGCTTCATATTCTATTGGAGGAGGATGTGATGTTGGAGGAGGATGCTTCATATTCTGTTGGAGGAGGATGTAATGTTGGAGGAGGATGCTTCATATTCTATTGAAGGAGGATGTGATGTTGGAGGAGGATGCTTCATATTCTGTTGGAGGAGGATGTGATGTTGGAGGAGGATGCTTCATATTCTGTTGGAGGAGGATGTGATGTTGGAGGAGGATGCTTCATATTCTATTGAAGGAGGATGTGATGGTGGAGGAGGATGCTTCATATTCTGTTGGAGGAGGATGTGATGTTGGAGGAGGATGCTTCATATTCTGTTGGAGGAGGATGTGATGTTGGAGGAGGATGCTTCATATTCTATTGGAGGAGGATGTGATGTTGGAGGAGGATGCTTCATATTCTGTTGGAGGAGGATGCTTCATATTCTATTGGAGGAGGATGTGATGTTGGAGGAGGATGCTTCATATTCTGTTGGAGGAGGATGCTTCATATTCTATTGGAGGAGGATGTGATGTTGGAGGAGGATGCTTCATATTCTGTTGGAGGAGGATGTGATGTTGGAGGAGGATGCTTCATATTCTGTTAGAGGAGGATGTGATGTTGGAGGAGGATGCTTCATATTCTATTGGAGGAGGATGTGATGTTGGAGGAGGATGCTTCATATTCTGTTGGAGGAGGATGTGATGTTGGAGGAGGATGCTTCATATTCTGCTGGAGGAGGATGTGATGTTGGAGGAGGATGCTTCATATTCTATTGAAGGAGGATGTGATGTTGGAGGAGGATGCTTCATATTCTATTGAAGGAGGATGTGATGTTGGAGGAGGATGCTTCATATTCTATTGGAGGAGGATGTGATGTTGGAGGAGGATGCTTCATATTCTGTTGGAGGAGGATATGATGTTGGAGGAGGATGCTTCATATTCTGTTGGAGGAGGATGTGATGTTGGAGGAGGATGCTTCATATTTTTTTCGAGGAGGATTTGATGTTGGAGGAGGGTGCTTCATATTCTGTTGGAGGAGGATGTGATGTTGGAGGAGGATGCTTCATATTCTGTTGGAGGAGGATGTGATGTTGGAGGAGGATGCTTCATATATGTACCGCAAGGCGCATCAACGTATATATCATCCAATAATTTGAGATTATCGAAAGACTTTCTCGACAACATGTAGAAAAAGTATCCTAATATCACCACCATCACCATCAGCCTGTATCTATCCACTGCAGGATGTAGGCCTCTCCAAGTTGTCTCCACAAAATCCTGTCCTTTGCACATTGCTGCCACATAACACCTGCATGCTTACGTATTTCGTCCACCCAGCGCGCCTTAGGTCTTCTTACAGGCCTTTTTATACCTATTGGGTACCACTAAATTACTTCATACGTCCAACGATGGTCTGTTGCTCGGGCGATATGTCCAGCCCACTTCCACTTGAGTCTTTTTGCAACCTCTATAACGTCTTCAACCTTTGTTTGGGCTCGTATCCACTCATTACGTTTTCGATCCTAATATACTCTGGGCATATTGTTAGAAAGAATGATAAAGTCTGAAGAAGCGTGTGATCATGGGGAGAGTTGAGGGAAGGTGGGCAAATAAAGGAGTTAACAGGATATCATTAAGCGCTGCATTCAACATGACCTATACTTGAGAAAATGTAGGATAGTCCTTGTGACATTTGAAATGTCATGTCTCAAAGGGATAGAGTAAAATCGTTTTTTTTACAAATCGAATAGTTTTTTTACAAATCGAATAGTTTTTTTATAAATCGAAAAATGGTTTTTCTCTAAACTGACGTTTTAATTCCTAATTGTCATTATACTGACTTTCTAATGTATTGTATGATTTGTATCTATCTTTAAATAAGCCAAGATCCACTATAAATTAATACTAATTACGAAAAAGATTATGACTTCCGTGGCCTGGTTGTAAGACACTTGTCTGTCAATCCGGAGGTTGCGGGTTCGATCCCCGCTGGAACCCAGTTTTTTTTTAAATAGGATTCCAGTATGGTTTTCACTTAGGGCCTATTAAAACATCTTTCTGGTTGGTTGGAAGAGATTGCCACATGACAATAAACTCGCCAGGTTAAAAAAAAAACATTTAATTTTAGGTATAAAAAAAACGAAAATACAATTTTCGTATATCCCATCCCTAGCCAATGCAGACTAACGTAGTGACTTTTGACAAACGTTACCAAATGTTATTTGATTTTAACAAACTGCCACATTTTTGCTAATTTGTAACAAGATGTATTAATTTGTCATTATTGTTAGTTTTATGTAATTTATTTACCTCAATAACTTACTATTTATTAGAATCGAGGCTTATATTTAAGTTGATAAAATAATTAAAATTACTGAACGTCGTTACAAGGTTGCATTGGGGCAAATTTGTAAACTGTCACAGGAACCATGCTACATTTTCTCAAGTATAGGACCTAGAGAGATGGAGCCAATTGGTGTGACGAGTTCGAAACATAGCAAAGGAACCACTACATTCAGCATTAAGCTTGCGATGCAGAATAATAAAACCCCATAAATCGTATTTAAAAGAACGCTACGACGTTTTTTTTTACAAAATCCAACTTCAAATACTAATTTCTTAAGTACAAAAGTATTATTTAGTGCTAAGCTATGTCCGTCGCTCTCAGCTTTTTTTCTCGTAATACTTTTTGAAATATCATTAAAAAAATAAAAACTTTATAATTGTTATTTTGATTTCTTTCTTATTTTGGATTATGGAATCCGAAAATTAATTCTAGTAACGGATTTGTTTCGTAATTGGAACACAATTCATTTTCAGGTAGTTTATTGTTCATTCAATGACAACGAAAAATAAGAATTAGGCCCTCGCCCCTGGCCACTCCGCGGCCCCACCCCATGTTGATGCTGCGTGCACCCTTGTAAACGGTAAAATATTTTTTTAGTATCTATGTACACCCATTAGTTTAATAGTATATATAATAATATCAATCTGTAAGCCATTTCACAATTAATATTACTGAATATAATCGTTTCAGTAAATCAAATTGTAGTAAAACATGATTTGCGATTTAGAATGCTCATTTACTTTGCGATTTAGAATGCTTATTCCAAAATATTTTTAAAGTGTACAACGAAAAACGTAAAAAGGATATTATTATTAAACACTTATTAATTAATACCTTAGATAATTAAAAAATAAAAATTGGAATATACATTTTATACACCTTGAGTTATCTTAAAATTGATACGATAATCATCAGAATGTAATTGAAAACATGAGTAAAAAGAATATATTCAATAAAATAAATAAAATAATAGGGACCGGTAAAAATAACTTAGAATGTGTAGAAATATTTAGACTAATTCCAAGTGGGCACGATGTACCAGTATGAGGTGGAGCCTCGGAGCGGCCAAAGGAGGAGCCCCTAGACTGCACTTGATTCTTTTAAATTCGATAGAAACGCTACTTTGGTGTTTTTCTTGCTAGCAATACAGTGTACACTACTTATTTCGCCTGGGGTAATGTAATTATATTATAGATGGCAGTATAATGCGAACAGCCGGTCAAAGATTTTGACAAGTAATTTGACAGCTAGCTAACTGACTTATGGCAAGCGTGCGAATATTTAAATGTTTCAAGTTTTTACGAGTGTTATTTTTTTATAATAACTGGTGTAATTTTTCTAACACATTTATATATATATTTTTCTTTTTCAGTTTTTATTATCTATTACTATGATTATTTTATTTCAATTCATGTCATACTACCTTGATCAAACAGTTTTAGGACCAGCCACCGTGTGGCGCTGTCAGTCACCCGTTTGAAATTCTTTTTTTTTTGTTAGGTTACCACATCTATCATTGACACTTCCCTTCAAATTTCAGCGTCATAGCTTGACATTTGTAAAAGTTACGTTGTCCTGAGTACAACTACTTTTGTGCGTGTTTTTGATTTTTTACAAGTTTGAAAATGGCATCAACTGTGCATCAACGAGCTTGCATTAAATTTTTCTGAAAAACGGATTTAACGATCCGCAGACCTTGGAAATGTCGGAGAAGTGTTTTTCGGTGGCACGAACGCTTCAGAAGTGGTCGTGAGTCGGTCGAGGATGACCAACGCAGTGGCAGTCGAAAACCAATGAAAACATCGATAAAATCAAAGAAATGTTGGCCTAAAACCGCAAATTGACCATCAGAGAGCTGGCAGAGGACTTGAACATCGCTTATGGGTCCGCTCAAGACATTTTGGTTAGTGATTTGGGCCTCAGACGTGTCGCTGCAAAACTGGTGCCGAAAGACCTCAATTTCATGCAAAAAAAGGACCGCGTTGAAATCGCGAAAGACATGATTTCCATGAGTTTTTGACCATAAACAACACGACTACTATCCAGCAGCCTTCGAATTCACCTGATCTGGCTCCCTGCGACTTTTTCCTGTTCAACCGACTTAAAAAACCGCTTCGCGGAACGCGTTACAGCACCCGAGAGGATATCATGAAAAAATCGAAGATGGCTCTGATGGACATACCGAAAATTGAGTACCAGCGATGTTTCGAGGATCGGATCAAGCGCTGGCGTAAGTGCGTTGCAGTCGATGGGGAGTACTTTGAAGGGGACCATATCGATTTTGATGAATATACTTGTATTTTCGATTTTATGAATAAAGTCCTAAAACTTTTTGATCAAGGTAGTATTTGTACATTGTTGTCTTAAACAGATTTTCATGTTTTATAATTTATGATTTGATATTTTACAGTTTTTTTTTTAATATTGTTTACACATTCCTTTTCTAACTTCTGATGCACCTTTTTATTGGTCTCTTGCATTTATTTTATAAATTGCATATTATTTTTAATTAATCAAAATGTTTGCCTTATTTATATTTTATTTTATTTTACGAAGATTTTTATTCATTTTGTTATCTATATTATGTGTTTTCATTTCCTTGTTTTTATTTATTTCCATATAAATAAGTATATACCTTCTTCCTTGATAAGATACAATACGTATTTCAAACTTTAATAGTCTTAAAAATTTACCACTCCGTACATACCCAAATAAAGCACAGGTATCTTTCTTCAAACGTTTCAACACTATACTTGAAAAAATATAGGATGGTTCCTATGACATTTGAAATGTCATGTCTCAAAGTGATTGGGTAAAATCGTTTTTTTTTACAAATCGAATCGTTTTTTTATAAATCGAAAAAATGTTTTTCTCTAAACTGACGTTTTAATTTCTAGTTTTGATTATACTGACTTTCAAATGTATTGTATGATTTGTATCTATCTTTAAATAGGCCAAGATCCACTATGAATTAATACTAATTACGAACATTTAATTTTAAGTATAAAAAAATTGAAAATCCAATTATCGTATACCACATCCCTAGCCAATGTGGACTAACGTAGTGACTATTGACAAACTTCGCCAAATATTGTTTGATTTTAACAAACTGCTACATTTTTAATAATTTGTAACAAGATGTATTAATTTGTCATTATTGTTAGTTTTATGTAATGTATTTACCTAAATAACTTACTATTTATTAGAATCGAGGCTTATATTAAAGTTGATAAAATAATTAAAATTACTGAACGTCGTTACAAATTTGTATTGGGGCAAATTTGTAAACTGTCATAGGAACCATGCTACATTTTCTCAAGTATAATAGGACAACTTCCTCTAGGACAACTTCCGTAGACTAATTGTTAAGATACTTGTCTTCTGACCTGGTATTTACGGGTTCGATTCCTGTTGGTATACATTTTATGAAAAATATTTCTTTGTCTGATTTCCACTTATTATTTACCTTATTATAATTGGTTGTTAGAAATTGATACATGATGCACTGTACATAACGAAATATAATAAGGTTATTATAAATCAAATGTTGTGTAATTAATGTTTTTTTATTCATTGAACAGAAACATTCTAAAACGACTACAATACAAATAAAAAAATGAATCTAATATTATGACAAGATTATTTGATGATTAAAGTTTTTTTGTTTGATAGGCCAATTTGGCATAAAAGTATATCACGAAAATCGCTTTGCCCAAAAAAATTATAGATGGCAGCAGTAGTAACATTTAGAATTTTGAAGTAAAGGCACTTCTGGCTTATAAAGAAACGTTATTTGATTCAAATTTTAACACTAACGCATTTTTTGGGTTTGTTGGATAGGCTGGTTTGGCTCTATGCCACTCATATTATGTAAACGTATGACGGAATAAGATATAAAGTTTGGACATGTAGAACAAATGAATAAAGGAAGACTATATCACGGAAATTCTAGGATGAGTCCTGTGACAGCTCACAAATTTGCCCCAATACAACCTAATGTAATGTGTTTACCTAAATAACTTGCTATTTATTAGAATTGAGGCTTATATTAAAGTTGATAAAATAATTAAAATTACTGAACATCGTTACAAGGTTGTATTGGGGCAAATTTGTGAGCTGTCACAGGACTCATCCTAGAATTTACGAACTATAACAAAACAAATGCATATTTAAAATATGACTGGAGAGCGTAGTAGAAGAAGACCAAGGAAAGTATGGTTGAAACAGGTCAATGATATTTACTGGGGATACGACAAATGAAAGGCAACAAACCCAGATCCATTAAAATTGTATGTCCAAATCAAATTATCTGTTGTTTTTCTCAAATTGTGTATATTTCTTGTCATGTGTAATAATAAATAAATATTTTGAAAAAAAAACGTGTAAAGTAAAAGAAATTGCAAGAGTTTTATTATAAGGTTTATATACTCGTATGTGTAAAAGGCGAATTGTGTATCGAGATAGGAAAGTCTGACGCTCTGTCCTCTCAGCCTACCCTGACAGGGAAATTACGTGATTGTATGTAATTGTTTAACATTATACTTTGTAATCTTCAGTAGTTAATATTGTTTCAAATTAGTTTTATAAAATTTTGTTACTTTATACATCACGTGTATTGAAATACTCGTAGATATCTAAAATAAAACGAAATTACTTCCTTAATCCGTTATTCTGGCCGTTCGCTATTATAGCGGTCCATTAACTCGTTACATAAATGCAGTGCCCAAATATCGTAATATTATTCAAGGTTCGTCATGCTTGATCGTGTACTAGATTCGATGCAAACAAAACCTTATAAGGCGATTGTGAATAACATATTTATTACAGCTTTAAATCTTACGAGTGTTCATTTTTTGTCTTGTATAAATATTAGGTTACTAAAAAAGTTCGTGTGGTTTTTAGAATAAAAATTATACACATGCAGAAATTTTCTTTAAAAGTTTTATTCAATCATTTGAAACTCCAGCGAGTGCAGAACAAGGCTTTCAAGATATATTTTAACACCCATCCCAGAACAAACCTTACTCGACTAAACGCCGAACAGCGAGAACAACCCCTACAACACCACATCCTCGCTTGGACCGTGAAGTTCTATGGTATAAAAGTCAACAAAATCACAGCAATCCCTTTTTAACCACGTTTTACCCCCATATTTATCTATTTACAACTATTTATTCTAAAGTCACAGCGTTCTCCCCCACCCCCATCTTCGTAATATATTTATAATTATTCAAAATGTCTATGTATGCATCTCTATCCTTTCTCTTTCTGTATTCATATTTATTAACGCTCGTGACATATAAAATATACGTACCAAATCCTATCCCTAAGTATATTAATATGAAACCTATATGTATCTATAACTTTAATGTATGTACCAAATCCTATCCCTAAGTATATTAATATGTAACCTATATGTATCTATAACTTTAATGTATGTACCAAATCCTATCCCTAAGTATATTAATATGTAACCTATATGTATGTATAACTTTAATGTATGTACCAAATCCTATCCCTCCTCTCTAAAAATTTTTCTAACACCACCAGCCAAATATCTATAAAAGTCCATTCTACATACCCGATGAAGAAGTAAGGTGTCCGAAAATCGGACCGACACTCCGAGCAAAATATCGACTTTGATTAAGAGCAATCCCTTAGTCGCTGCCCTGGGGGCTTACGAGAGTAAATCCGACCTACCCTTCCGTTATAAGCACAAGCTCCCGAAGCATTATCTGTTGCCCGACTAGTCCACCTACAGTATTAGCTGGGACGACCAAGGTTTGAGTGAATGTGATGGAATACAAGTAGCCTGAACGAGTGGACTTGTTCTTGCTAAATAATTAGTTGTAAGAATTGTTATCTAGTTATAAGTAGTATGTAGGTGTTAATTATTTCTAAGAAATCATATATTAAGATTGTAAAAAATAAAAATAAAATGACATATAGGAAAATAAGATTAAATAAGTTTATAAATTATAATATATAAATAAGATTAGTTAAGTAATAAATGTGTATATAGGTATAGCCTTGACAAATATTTGTACAATATATTACTTTGTTTAAAAAAAAAACATTAAAATAATTATCATTATAATCATGTCTTTCCAAAACGAGAAATTAAGTTAATGTAAATTAAGTTTTTATAAAACGCTGTGTCTTTAGCAATAATAAATTTACAACCTTCGATTTAATCTCTACTTTATTTGGTGAATTCTGTATTTCGCATGTGATTATCTAGAGTCAAGGAAATGTTTGGAGAAGTATCGGGTGAATATTGTGGATGAGGTAGTGTTTCCCATCTTAAAGCAAAATATTTTTCATAGGCATATCTTACAAACTGAGGTATTGCATTAACCGGCAAGAACATTACATTCTTTCGATTAACTATACCATGTCGTTTCTGAAATACCCCATTTGCCTAATTTCCTTGACTTTCCAATTTGATACAAATGTAAATAGTTTGTTTCATCATTGACTTGAAACATTTCAGATAGTTCTTGACGCGGTTTTTTTAAATTATTTTCAACAATGATATATAATTATTCATCTTCTTTATTATCAATAACGCAAGGTCCTCCTGAACGGGGTGAATATCGCATATAAAAAGGTTTGAAAAAAAATATTTTAAACAATTTCTATACGGTATTGTTCCTTTACAATATCTTTTCCAAATGTAATACATATTTTACAGCATGCTTTTGCAGCTTTTGAACAAGGTTACAAATTCGTAAAGCAAACGTGCTCGAATTTCACTACGTTCAACTGACATTTTAAAAGGGTTTAAAATCACAATACTAAAGTATTAGGCCGCGAATTAGCTGTGCTGCAGTATATCATTTTTCAAAGTGATAAAGCATGATATGACGAATATAAAGGGGTTATCGACACACATTTTTGCTACCTAAATAGTAAAGAATATTCGTATATTAGTACGAAAATTGAAACAAAATGACAAATTTGACAGATTCGAAGGACACCTGTAAAACGATCATTAATTATGCACCAACTTAATACATACTAAGTCAAAGCATACCGATTGACTGATGCATATATTCTTATGTGTTAATGATACACACAAAAGTTTGGAACTGCAAGACATAAGATGAAAGTCGTTGCTGCAAACTCGACTGAAAACCACACGAACTTTTTTGGTTACCTAATACAAAGATTTCAACTAATTGCAGACTGAATTGAAAATTTCAATTAGATCATCATAATGACTTCTTAGCGTGATTATATCCACCCAGGGGTTTTGGGTTTGATTCCCGATGGCAACCAGCAAAAAAAGGTTACCATACTCAAGAAAAGTAGCATGGTCCCTGTGACGTTTGATACTCCATGTCTCAATGGGATGGGATAAAATCTTTTTTTTTACAAATCGAATCGTTTTTTTATAAATCGAAAAATTGTTTTTCTTTAAACTGACGTTTTAATTCTTAATTTTCATTATACTGGCTTTCTAATTTATTGTATGATTTGTATATATCTTTAAATAGGCCAAGATCTACTATGAAGTAATACTAATTATGAACATTTAATTTTATGTATAAAAAAATTGAAACTTCAATTATCGTATACCCCGTCCCTTGCCAATGCAGACTAACGTAGTGACTTTTTTAGAAGAGGCGAAATATGTGTATTGAGATAGGAAACTTTGGCGCCCTCTTGTCGTATGTATAAATAAATTTAATACCCACTAAACAGATTTGATATTTTTGGACACAAAAGATTTATCAGTGTTTTTTTAACAGTTCAAATAAACGAAAAAGTGTGTATAGTAGGTTTGACTCTTTTTATACTTAAGTGAATACGTGCGATCCACCAATAAGATGATTTTTGTACACCTGAAAAAGGTTGTACTGGGTTGGTCGATAAATCTGCATGAGGGGCAGGTGCAGTGACTAGCCTGCAAAAAATCAGGTATAAATTATATTTGTATACAATCCCGGTAGGAACTAGTAGGACATGTGGTCGTAAACGACCGATCTTGTATTGAAATATACCTGTAAGAATATCGCATACATTGTACAAATATCACGATAACTAAATAAATACAAAATACAAAAAAAGTATATCAATAATAAAAAAAATATAAGTTCAATATTCAATAAATAAATATATGATTCTTTAGAGAGCAGACTCTCCTTACTTATTCTACTCTAGAAATTTAAAAAAAAATGTTTTTTTTTTGTTTTTCGCATATTTTTAAAGTTTAGACCTTTAATAATATGTTCTCAAAAAGAAATTTTAAAATTCTCAATATTTACGAAGTTATCAAAACTTAAAACGAGTTTTTATCGAAACTACTTTTTTCGACCTGGTCGACATAAAATCTTAAGTTTTATTTAACCGATTGCTTTCAAATTTAGTATAAAACTTAAATAAATAATTTTATATCGTTCCTACCTTGAAAACCTCAAAACTATAATATTTTTTACTATTTTTAAACAAATTTAAAAGAGAGTAAAAAAAATTTTTTCAGACTGCCGCCATTTTATGATTTTTTTTTCTCCTTGGTACCAACTATAGTACATATAACGACCTTTTTCTTATTAAGAAGCTGTGTATAATTTTTATTTCGGATTTACGAAAGGGTTTCAATCATGTTGACCAGCTCACCTTTTTTTTACGACAAGATATAACAGCTAACGTCTTGAATTTTAAATATTTTTTTTTTTTCAAATTTTTTTTGTACATTCTCAAATCATCAATAAACAAACTGTTTTTTTTTTATTTAGTGTGAAAAAACGCCCGAAATTCACGTCTCTATGAGTAAAAGTAATAATAATAATACTCGAGCTAATTTCTCAAGTATAGTCAATCACTTTAATCATTATTTAACTTATTTGACCTCAAACTAGGGCTGAAAAACATCTGGTGTCCCCATGGCTGGGTTCGCCATATATTGGCGGGGTGTATCTTGGCCGAGGGGATGCTATTAGATGAGCCCAGACCTTTTGATAGCTTCTGTATTTAATGTATTATCTGCAATTTATGTGTTTTGGAAGTGTTATTCAAATATAATCTGTACATACTATGTTGGTATCAATAAACCTATTATTTATTATTTATTTATTTATATTTCTTTTAATTCGTATTTTTACAACTGCAAAGCATTTAAAAAACGATATTTTTGGACTAAAATCACAGGTAATGTTGCCAACTTACACATTGGTTTTATATTTATTTTGACAACATTATTATTTTATAATATTATAACTATCATTGAAACGCAGATCCCTACGACCCAAATTCCCTATAAAAAAGTACCTTTCCATAAAAATTCCTCTTCTTGACATGTTTGTTAAAAGTTAGTTATTAAAATGCGTAGAAAATCACGGGTTTCGTTACACAAACAAATTAATTTTAAACCAAGTTAGGGAGTCATTTTGTTTAAAATTAGTACCAATATAATCAGTGGGCAAGACTCGCTTCAACTTAATCTTATTTATCATCTGTCTTCTTACCCCGTGGTTAGTGGAATGAAACGCCACCTGTTTCTACCTGCTCGGTTTTACCTTAACAGAGAGGATTTAAAGCAGGCCTTTACATCTTTTAAGGTTTTTAGACCGCATTATTATGATTTTTCAATTCTGTTTCATTTGTTATTGTTAATGGTAACTGCGTTTTTTTTTTTTGGTAAAAGCTTCAGTGAAAACTGGAAGGTTTCAATCACCAGCCTTATTAAGCAGGTGTTATACATAACATTGAAATTGTAAAAAAAAATATAACAAAGAAATATTCATAAAAATGAAAAAGACAATATATCCGGAAGTCTCTCTATCTCCCTGGCTCCATCCCAACTCATTGTCTGCAGACTGTTGGGGTCAGCTCTCCTCGTCCTCAGGTTGTATGCTCTTCTGTCCCGGACTACGTCCCCCAGGCCGTGCCTCTGCATCAGGTTATCTTTTTGCACCACCCATGAATTCTTTGGCCTTCCTCTGGTTGTTATTCGAGGAAGATCCATGTAGATTGCCCGGTTCACAATGTGATCGGGTGCTCTGCGTCCAACGTGCCCATACCATCTCAATCGCCTCTCCTCCATCTTGCTGTTGATGTCTGTAACACCCAGGCTTCCACGAATGCGTGAGCTTCTTATTTTGTCTCTTACCGACAATATATCCGGTAGTGGTCATATTTTATTTATTTATTTAAACACTTCATTGTACAATGTAAAATTTTGCAGTGTTACTTGCTCCTTCCCCATCCAGATAATTGTTGAACAATTTTGTTTCCAGTATTGGGTAAAACACACTATTCCTGGTTTGTACTCGGAGTATCGTCCCGAGTTTTGGGACATTTGACTTTTTCATTGGACTTATGAGACGGATGTGGGATTTTTTGTGAATATTTGGTTGAGGTCGTTGGGAGAAAACCATGGTACTATAGTAGAGAGGAAGTGGATGGATTTTTTTTGCACACATTAATGTTATATAAAGAAAAGACAGAATCTTTTGACTCTATATCCATAAATCTCACACAACACCACAAATATCTTTAAATTTTTATATATCCCAAACATTATTTCTTTGGTTAACCTCCACTACACCTAATTACATTTGCACTGTATATTTGCAATAATAAATCAAAATGTAACCTGTCTCCTCTCCTATATCAATTTATTTACATGTTCAAACACCTGTGAGTGCTTTGTTTTCATCATCTTACTTAATACGAGGCATATCCAGAAAGTAAGTGTACTGAATTTTTGTAGGTTACAATTTTTTTTATTTAAACAAAAAAATTACGTGGTTACCGTAGTACATATGTAAGCTATTTTTCGACATAGTCGCCATTCCTCTCAATGCAGGTGGTGAAGCGGGGTATCAACTTTTTGATGCCTTCCTCGAAGTAGTTTCCCGCCAACCCCTCCGTCCACTTCTCCACCTCCTCCTTTACCTCCTCGTCGGTTGAAAACCTTTTTCCACCCATGTGCAGCTTCAGGGAGGTAAAGAGATAGTTATCTGAAGGTGCTAGGTCAGGGGAATGCGCGGGATGGTTCAGGACATCCCATTTAAACAAGGCGAGCAGTTCCTTCGTGGCGTTGGCCGTGTGTGGTCTGGCATTGTCGTAAAGCAGGCAGACTCCCTTTGTCAGCATGCCTCTCCTCTTGTTCTGAATCGCCCTCCGCAATTTTTTTAGGGTCTCACAGTATCTTGCAGAGTCGATGGTCTCCCCTCGAGGCATATATTCAATTAAAATTATGCCTTGACAGTCCCAAAACACGGATGCCATGATTTTCTCGGCTGAAATTGTGGTTTTGAACTTTTCGGCGGAGGGTGAAGAGGTGTGACGTGACCGTTTTTAAACTCGCGACACCACTTGTACACACTCGTACGATTCATAGCTTTATCACCATATGCAGTTTTCACCTCATTATAAACCTCAACCGGAGGTTTTCCCTTCCAAACGAGATAACGGATGACGCCGCGTATTTCACACTTGGCGGGAGATTGGATTGACATTTTTCACGAAACGTGTTGTCGCGTCGACACTTCTCAACGTACTGACCTCGAACCGGTCTCGTTGTGGAGGGGAAGGGTCAGGCTACACGGAAGTGTAGCCAACATGTCGAAAATAAAATCCATCCGGTCGTGAGAGCCTCAGTACACTTACTTTCTGGATACGCCTAGTACATTAGCTTTAAGTTCATATTCTTCCCTTATCACATCATTCCGTATTTTGAAATATTTATATTTCGTGGATTACTATCATATGTATGTGGCTTAAAATATAACCAACGTTTCGAAGGTATAATACGATTGTTTTATCAAATAATTATTCCAATAATATTATTTCACGCAGCTTGCGGACCACATATAAATCCTAAAGAAGCAACATTCTGCCCCCGGGCCGCCGTTTCGCCAGGGCTGCTTAAAGGGATAAATGAATAATATATGAACGCTCTCAATCTGTTTTTAAATAATTTTTTTCCGACTAAAATATGTGTTGTTTTCAGCACTCAATTTTATTTAATAACAGCAATATTATTTTTTTTATTTTCTTTGAATTCTTAACATGCTATTATTACCATTATTGAAAATATTTAAAGAGACCATTAGAGTTACTAAAGGATGCAAGATGTTATTTTCTGATCTGTCAGAAAAAATATATACATATTTAAAAAGTTTACATAAAAGTGAGGGAAAAGAACGAGGTCAATTGGTATGGCAACATTTGCAAGCCTTTATCCTATAAACATACATAGCAGCACGCTATTTCACTGTCGGGGTATCCAAACAGAAAGTGCCAGAATTTCCTATCTCGATACATATTTTTCGCTAATCACCTTCTCATATAATTCTTAAGGGGGATATTCTAATTAAGAATTAAAAAAAAAAAGTTTTTTTTCCATTTCCTTTTTTTATAATCCTTTTTGAATTATTTCCAGTAAGAAATTTTAAAAAATCATGAAAATTCGAAAAGTTATGAGGGTTTATAGTCGAGCGCGCCGGTCGAAAAATGACCTGAGCTTCGCATCTTTCGGGTCGTCTATTGTTATGGCAGCAGTCTTATTTTCCAGGAATTCTCGTCCAATAGGATTTCTTGGAATGATAAATTGATATTTAGTTTGTCGGGATTAGCCAACGTTTACATACTTCTGAATCTACATATCAAAGAAAGGCTATCAACGACTTTCAGGAAGAGAATACTGTCGTACTTTGGACATGTCGCTGGAAGAAATGAAGGCAGTTTGGAGAAGATGGAAGTGTTGAGGTGCAGATACCAAAGGAGCTTTCTTCAGCAAGGTGGATAGACCAGATCATAAAGATGACTAATTCCTCATCGAGTACTACACTCATCATCGTTCAGGACTGGAAGAAATGGAGGCGAATACCATTAAGTTCCAGTTCATCAGGGAACCATGACGCTGAGCCATAAGGAACACCACAAAAAATAGATAAAAGTTAGAGTATATTTTCAACACCTATTAATTTACTGATGGCAATACCTGACCTAGCCCGTGTCTTTGTCAGAGTGTATGCCCGACGTTTAGAAAGATAACAAGATTCTTTGAACGATACATTACATCATAAAATCAAATGTTGTTTATAGTTAAGGCATTAACGTTGTGGAGGTTTAAAGACATTGTAATTTATTTTTAATTTTATAAAAATAAATTACATAATCAAATGTATTTTCAGAAGGAAGATTATAATGCGTGTGCCTTATGTTAACCAAACATTGAAAATTCTAAAGGTTCCTTTAAAGAAATAAATGAGCATAATTAAAAGATAAAATTAAATATTTAAAAGTTTAATAAATAAATAAATAAATATAGGTTTATTGATAGCAACATAGTAAGTACATGATACATTTAAATATACTTCAAGAACACATAGGTAAATTGCAGAAAATACATTCAAGACAGAAGCTATCAAAAAGTCTGGGTTCATCTAATAACATCCCCCCGGCCAAGATACATCTCACCAATATAGGGCGAGCCCAGCCACGGGGACACCCTTGCACATGTAGAATAAGAAGAAGAGGAAAAAAACACAGAAAATAAATAAGTGGCAGAAACATAAACCAATCCACAAATACCGCCTCAGATCAATTCAAACAAACAAATAAATGTTCCTTGACAGCAACACAATGTGCACATATTCTTATATCATATATAGTAAATTCCTTCCGAGTATCGCACTACATCACAAAATAAACTGCAGACATTATAATTTTTTTAATAATTAACGATAAAGTATAGTTATCTTTTTTTCATTCGACTTTATTTAATTTTTATTGTATGAATGAGTGCATTGTCATAACAAAACAAGTATATATTGTCACTGTAACTAGAAGCCGTGATATAGAAAGATCAATGAAACTACCTATATACAATAGTTCAATCAATTCAATGATGTTTCGAAAGAAAATAACGTAGAAAGTCAAAGAGTTGTATCGATGTAGAAGAGGCGAAATATTTGTGTCGAGATAAGAAAGTCTGACACTCTATCCTCTCTGCCTGCCCCTACAGTGAAATGGTCTGATGGTTTGTATGTTTGTACTCGTATTGTTGTAATTATTGCAGGACCCTTGCGGTGACAGGTGTTTTTATAACACACTCATACATACTTGTATATAACACCAAGATAGCGCCTGTGTTTCATATCGTGACGTATAATTTTCACTTATTCTACACTCATTCACCTCCTACAATTTCTCTCCTACATTCTTAAACTCTTCGTTCTTTCAAATAATCCAATGAAACTCTCCTTAGTTTTTCTCTCCCAAGTCTTCCACTCACATTTGCACTGTATATTGGGTTTGTTAGTTTTTCTTTATCCACGGGTTATAATTTCGTTTCATATTCGTTATACATGCGCAAAACACTGAGGTGTTTTGCGCATGTATAACGAATGTGAAGACTATTAACTTATATATGTTATAAGTTAATAGTCTTTACATTCATCCCCTTACCCCATTATTCCGTATTCTGGCATTAACATACATAATAAGGCATCACGGAAAATGTTTAATAAACTCTAATTCAAACCTGACTCACGCCTAGGTTGTTAGATTATCCTGTTTATCAATTATGTATGTTCCTTTTAATATAAGAAATCAAAAAATCTTGATAGATCTAACTTGTTATTTTGTTGGATATGAAAGTTCTACAAGTAGAGTGTTTAGCCCTTCCTTCCCTGTGATGTGAAACTAGTACACATTGCTTCTAAAAACTTTAATATCTCTATAAATATAATAAATACTGGGTTCAGATTTTAAGTATTCCTCCGTAATACATTTACGCATTGGATGAAGACAATAATATTAATAATAATTAGCACTTATCGGCCACATCAGAGATATTTTGTGAAAATTGAGAATAAATTCACCAATACAATCAAACGTGTGCCAGTGTGTGACGTAGGTATATTCATTCTAAAAAAACACTATGGGTGAGGAAGTGACGCTATTCACTTTCACTATAATTCGGTATATGGGAACGCAAGAAATTGAATCTCAGTTCACTCGGTTCTCTCGGTTCAGTAGCTCTCGGGCATCCATTTGAGGTGGTCTCTTCGTCCATTTTGTGAATGTCGGCCGATGTTTTTTTCATTTTTTCAGCAATAAAATTTCAATTATTATCACTTGCGATTGGCTGTGAATATCCTTATTTTTCTGATTTTAAATCGCACATTTTGCATGTGTGTTGATGTGTATTGAATACACAGCACCGGAACACGCGGATTTTTTTAGCATAGAAAGAGAAAGGTTAATCTGCTATAGTTTTTATTTGTTATTTATGTAATTTATATATAGTGCAACAATATAAACTTAGATGAAATAAGTTTTAAATGTAAAACATGTCCTTAAGTGTTTCCACTGTAATTCAAAGCCAGGACTCCTGATTACTTAGCAAGAATGACATCCATTTGACATACAACTAGTGCTCAACATTTTAAGTATAACAACATTCACGGCAATTTAATAATATGTTCAATGCAATGACCATTTGGCCACTAATTTGAACTAAGGGCTTTAAAACGTGACTCGAAATTTTCCAAACAAACCCTGCGTTATCGTTCAACATAAGTAATCTTGATATTTGTCCAAACACAAGAGGTAGCATTGCTGATATCAATAATATGGCGAAAAGTTCTAGTATAAGAATAGATTTAATAATATCGCCAGAAAATATTTAATATCACTTAAAATTAGCCTTTTATAACTTACAAAAAAAGTTATGCGTTTTAAGGTGTATTCATTCATTCGTATGGTACATTTAACATTTTAAAGAGCGTGACAGGGGGACAAAAGTGTGTGGTCCCCATAGTTGCACGTGAGTACGCACGAAAGTCGGAGTAGGCACGAAAGTCACAGTTGGCAATACTATTGCACTTTAAGACGCAGATTAAAAACAATCGCGCAAACCTACCAATCATAAATAAATACAGATACCAGACGAATTTTACAAGAACGGGACCTCCATTTTTTAAATATTTTTTCGGCAATCATCAGATATCGAACCTCAAAGTCTCTGTTTGAAACCAACCGGTATACTAACTAGGTCACTGAGCTCGTCGTTCATTAGATGATGTTTTGTTATAATTCAAGTATTGACGTAGAGTACCAGGCGGTAAGTAATACACATCGGGCTTAAGGAAGAGACTGTCGGCCATAATCGGCTAGCTTCGGCTTTGTAGAGCGTCGTCTCTTTAATTCATACACGTGTTCTGTCGCGATTTGTCACTCGTTGTCAAGCGACAGAGATGACGCTCTTCAAAGCCGAAGTTTGCCGATTATGGCTGACAGTCTCTTTCTTAAGCCCGATGTGTACTACTTACTGCCGGGCACTGTAAATGAGTTTGACAACTTGTAGCATCTTGTTTTCTCTGTTGTTATTATTTAATTCAACACGACAAATTATTATAGTAATTAAGCTATTTAAGATTTGTCTGCAAGATATTGTCCTACATTTATTCGTTCTTACAATTTATATTTCTTAATATGTTTCTTAGAAACGAGACATAATGAAAACAATGCCTAATTTGCTATCGTTGATCAAGCTATGCAATAATGAATCGTATTTTTACACAGTAGTTACTAATTCTAACCCACTAAGATTATGACCCATTATAGTATTTAGGTGCCAATTTTGACGTATAGCAGTGAAACGTGGACGTGAAAAATGGCTGCAAGGAGCCGATTAATGCTGTACAAATGCGTGCATTAAAAATAATGCATAGGGTAACAATGTACGACAGAATTGAGTGATTAGAGATAAATGTTAACCCATGGGTGGGCGCATCTAATCTGTGAGATGAGGTACCTAATTTTTTTTGTGCCAATGGGTGAGGTTTAACGACAAAGAGGTGAGGCTTATAGTAGCTTCCTGACTCCCTAACCCTCACGCAAGGGTATCTTTGTTATTTCTCGAGTGCACCGTGGATCTTCGCGACAGACGTTTTAATCTGCTGGATGAGTTGCGCCCGATTACGTAAGTATTTTTGATTTCCGTTTTTTTTTTTCTCAACATTTCTTTTTATACACCTGCACTAGTTCGTATATCTATGTTTTAGCCCCTAATTCAATGATATTGATCATTATTTACTATGTGAATACAAACATGCGCGTATGTATGGTGTGTGAAAATTGTTATAAGAATGTTTTCGAAAATGTTCAGCGTGAACCTGATCAGGAATAACTTTCTAATCATATTTTGATTACTCCCTTTTGTTTTTGTGAATACGTTTTATGATCACGAGTGAATTTGAATTTTACATTCTAAATAATGTTTGAAAAAGTGCTAGGATAGTGTTCTCTAATGTTAAGTTAATGCTTTTATTTTCGTCACGAAAACACCTAATGAAGATGTGACAGTTAATTCCACATACTTTTTACTGTGCTAAATCTTTTATACAAACCTATTGTGGGTATTAAATGACTGAAAAAAATTGTGATGTTACTGAATTGCATTAATTGTGTTGATAAGCTGCCAACAAAAAACTGAGAATGTTTTAAACTAGTTATTTTCTATTTTAAGAAAATCAATATGAGAAAATTAAAAATTTTGTTATTGAAAAGTGCAAAGAAATGTACAAATGTTATATAATCATGTTTGAGTGAAAAGTTCAGTTTGATAAGCTTTCCCTTAAGGCCAAGCAGAAATTTAATTTTTAATCTCACATATGAGTTGCGCCCGAACGTGTTAGGATTAGTATTGCGCCCGACGGAGGTTTAAGGCTGATGTGTTGAGTAAGATGAAAAATACCACGCTGAGATAGTTTGGGCGTGTAAAACGAATGAATAAATAAAGAGTAACATAACAGATACTCGTATATAATGTAAATGTGAGTGAATTGAGGAATACCAAAGGAGCTAATGGTTAGATCAAGTGAAATATATTTTGAAAAAAGGAAACGTAGAAAGTCAGAGAAATGTTAGATATTGTATGAGAAGGTGTAAGGACGTGAAAAAGGCAAACGTTGTGTGTCGAAATACGAAAGACTGGCGATCTGTCCTTTTCCCCTACCCCGACAGGGAAATAGTGTGATAGTGTACGAGTACATTTCCAATATCGAATTGGCTAATATTTTATGCGAAAAAAACATTAGGTCAGTACGAGTGCTTATTATAATTAAACACCGTGGCTTAGTTGGGTTCTGGGTTTGACTCCGAGTGGTGTCCATAAAAAGTGTTACCAGTCTGGTTAAAGAGTTTGTCTATACATATATGTATTGTATATAATATCACGCTGTTTTCTTGTCTTGGATATGCAGAGAGAACAGAGTGCCAGACTTTACAATTACTCTGATTTTCTATGTTACCCTTATTTCAAAATATCATTCACTTGATCTAACCATACTTTGTTTGATCTTGCTTTACCATACCTTCCACTTACATTTGCACTGAATATTTGATATTGGAAATAAATCAAATAATATCTGTGTTGTTGTTACGTTTATTATCATTTTACGTGTTGGGAGGTATTCAAATATCACTCAACAGTAAGAATTTTGTTAAAATTTCTACCTGTTGGAAGATATTAAAATATTAGGTACACATCAGGTAGATTTTTTGCTGAAATATATTTTTATCCACGTTTGTTTTGAATGATCTAGTTTTGCTAACTGATTTATTCTCATTAAAAATTAAATATACAGCTGAGATATAAACAAGTAGCAATGGCGGCCGCCAAGAGGCAATGCAATGGGCAATTACAAGAAGAGTTGAGGATCTGCGGGCAGAAACACCTGCGCCAGGTGGTGGCGTGGTAAGCCACGTGCAGGCCGACTGCAATCTGGGTTGGGTATCCTCTACCTGCTAGTTTCCTCTGATAATCGGCCTTCATCATCGTTACAGTGAACTAAGAGCGATTTAACTAACTTTGGAAGCGAAAAAACTATAAAAGGAATAACAAAAAAAAAACTAATGACAGTTTATTACATAGGGAGGTAAACGAGAATTTTTCGAATAATTAAAAATATCAATCATTTTTGGCGATTTGGGTATTCGTTAGCAGTGTACAGTTTACATTATATTTATGGTCTATTTTTGATAGATTTTAGTTGATAACAGTGTATTTTTATTAATTTTAATGTGTTTATTTTGTTATTGAAGCAGTGATATTATTAGTACGTAATATTTAATGAATTTTAGATCTTTATTTTTGGTTACTGTTTGTGTTATTGAATCGATCTCTATCCGATCGATCCAATAGAATCGATCTATATTCGATCGATCTAATAGAATCGATCTATATTCGATCGATCTAATACAATCGATATTATATATTTTTATTGTTTTAAAATTAGAACCAAAACTAGATGATTTAATTAATTATCCATAAAATCCATTAGAAATAATGACGTTATTTAAACTAATATTTAATCTCCTTCAAATTGTTAGAGATTTGGGTGGCTTTTGGATTGCGTCGCTTCCTCACCCATAGCGGTTTTTTTGAATGAATATACCTACGTCACACACTAGCACATGTCTGATTGTATTGATGAATTTATTCCCGATTTTCACAAAATATCTCTGATATGGCCGATAAGTATTCTTCTTATTATTTTAGGACTGTTGGCCTGTTATGGTCCTGCATCATTGTTTGCCTCTTGTGACTGTCTTTTCATCTTTTGGGAGGTCGTCCTGGAGGTCTGCTCGCTTGGGGTATACTGTTCCTGGCCATTCTAACGGCTCTCGGTTCCGCCATTCTGGATACATGTTCGTTCCAGAACCTTCTTCTCTGTCGTCCCCATCTGACAATATCTACAACTTCGCATGTCCTTCGGATTTCTGTGTTTCGTACTCTGTCACGAAGGGTTTTGCCAGCGATACTCCTGAGTACCTTCATTTCGCTGGTTCGAAGGAGATTTTTGATTCTGACAGTGTCAGCTCTGGACTCTATGCTGTATGTCATTATGGGGCGGACACAGGTCTTGTATATCCTCACCTTGCTTTGGATGTTCGTATACTTGTTTTTCCAGATAGTTTTCTTTAAACATTAGGAAATAGCTGCGGCCTTTTGTGATTGTTCAAGCACTTCACCATAGAGGTCATTATTGCACGATTATTGCCGATAAGTGCCAATTATTGCGGTCATTATTGCCGATAAGTGCTAATTATTATTAATATAATTTTTTTCATTCATTGTGTAAATGTATTACGTAGGAATACCTAAGATCTGAAGCCAGTATTTATTATATTTATAGAGATATTAAAGTTTTAAGAAGCAATGTGTACTAGTTACACATCACAGGACATGAAGGGTTAATATTATATTAAGCATACATTAATCTTTTTTTGGAGGATTTTGAAACAGGGGATTTAATGAAATGTAATATTTTTTTTAAATTGTGTATAATACGAGTATCATAATATAAAAAGGCCAAAGCCCGAACGACGGTTGTCGCCAAAGAAAGAATACGAGAATTGAATTTTGATTACAAGAGAGCGAGATAGGAATACTTGGATTCTCTCCGAAAGTAATTCAAAATTTGAACCTCGGTGGGTCCGTGATACTGAACGAATTTTAAGTACCTAGGTAACAATTTTTGAACCGGTGTAAAAATGATATATATATATATATAAACAAATTCTACATTTATGAATATATATTTTCATAAATGTGAATATTTCACGGGTTGCAACTAGTATTTTTTAATGAACGAACGTATTTTCCTTTCTTTTTGCTATGAAGTAGATTTGTCTGTTTACACTATATTCGTATATTTACACTACACGCTGACGTGGTTGTGTTTTGTTTAACATATGTTTGTTATAATATGCTTTGTAGAATTAAAGCAAATACAATATAGAAAAAGCTAATTACCATGAGAAAATTACATTTGATTTAAATTGAATTTGAATTAATATGCAAAATGAATCCAAGCGACAAATTTGCTTCTTGGTGTATTCAAAATACTTCAATCCCATATTTCCAAAAAATATCAAAATTTCTAGATAGAGATCCACCTATAAAATATTATTCCATGCTCTCGATGTAAGATATTGATGACCTCCGTGGCCTGGTGGTAAGACACTTGTCTGCCGATCCGGAGGTTGCGGGTTCGAACCCCGCTGCAACCCAGATTTTTTAAATTAGGATTCCAGTCTGGTTAACACTTAGGTCCTATAAAAACATCTTTCTGGTTGGTTGGAAGAGATTGCCAAATGGAAATAAATTCGCCAAAAAAAAAAGGTAAAGCCACGTTGTTATATCTAAAATATTTGAATACACATTAAATGTGGAATGGATTTTCAAACAAAGTAGTCAAAACATTGTTTTCTCATTAAATTAGCTTCGTTTTAATGTTTTTTTCAGGCGTAAAATGGACCAGTTACTGATTTTAACAATTTCTGTCCAGTGATGTGTAACCAGTACACATTGCTTCTAAAAACTTTAATATATCTATAAATATAATAAATACTGGGTTCAGATTTTCGGTATTCCTCCGTAATATATTTATGCATTGAATGAAAAAATAATATTAATAATAATTAGCACTTATCGGCCACATCAAAGATATTATGTGAAAATCGGGAATAAATTCACCAATACAATCAAACGTGTGACGTAGGTATATTCATTCGACAAAAAACGCTTTGGGTGAGGAAGCGACGCTATTCCCGTCTCAGTCTCACTACTTCGGTATATGGGAACGCAAGAATAGAATCTCACTTCGCTCGCTTCTCTCGCTTAATAGCCAGCGGGCTTTCGTTCGAGGTGGTCGTTTCGCCCGTTTTGTGAACGTCGTACGATGTTTTTTTTCATGTTTTTAGCAATAAAATTTCATATATTATTACTTTTGACTTCAAATTTAAGCGATTGGCTACGGATATTCTTATTTTTCCGATTTTAAATAGCTCATTTTTACATGTGTATTGAATACACAGCACCAGAACGGGCGGATTTTTTTAGAACAGGAAGGGAAAGGTTTAATACAAAAAAATGTATTTGAAATGGCCAAGCAAGAAAATTAACATAAAAACTGGAAAAATTGTACATGAATTTTTTTGAGAATTTTAAAAGTATGAAAAAATGTTGAATGAAATATGTTTGTCACCATAAAAATGTTGAATGAAAGATGTTTGTCACCATAAAAATGTTGAATGAAAGATGTTTGTCACCATAAAAATGTTGAATGAAAGATGTTTGTCACCATAAAAATGTTGAATGAAAGATGTTTGTCACCATAAAAATGTTGAATGAAAGATGTTTGTCACCATAAAAATGTTGAATGAAAGATGTTTGTCACCATAAAAATGTTAAATGAAAGATGTTTGTCACCATAAAAATGTTGAATGAAAGATATTTGTCACCATAAAAAAAAAGATCTCTATCTCTCTGCCAACACCACAGAGAAACAGCGTAATGATATGTATACAATTAGATATACATATCATCACGCAGTTGTCCTCAGTGAGATACAGGCAAAAGCCTAGTTTACTGGGGATACGACAAATGAAAGTCAACAAACTCAGATCCATTAAAATTGTGTGTTCAAATTAAATAACCTGTTCTTTTTTTTGCAAATTATGTATATTTTAATTTTATATCTCTTTCCGATTCTGGACTATGCGGACGTATGTTACTTGGATGTTACAGAGGAACAGCTGGACAAATTACAGCGTCTTCAAAATGTGTGTCTAAGATTTATTTTCAACCTACGAAATTACGATCATATAACTTCATACCAGAAGGCATTGAACTGGTTGATTGTTAGAAATAGACGCCAAATTCACATACTGTCTCTATTGTATAATATCCTTAACTGTCCCGCCGTACCCTCTTATCTCGCCGAAAATTTTCAGCGTCTTTCCAATCATGGATTAGCGCTACGCTCAAACAGAGATTGTTTATTGGCCTTTCCAGTTCATCGCTCTTCTTTCTTTACGTCGTCCTTTACTGTCCATGCAGTGAGACTCTGGAATCAGTTACAAACCAATATAAGACTCGCTCCGTCCTTGGCATGCTTTAAGAAGCGACTATAAAAATTCTTAATTTCTAGTCAGTAAAATAACGTGTTTCATTCCTGATTTTTCTTTTCCTTTCCTCTCCATCATCCTTTCCTTTCCTTTTGATTGATGATATCTCACTTTGTATGAAAAATAATGTTCGGGTGATTGTCCGTCTTTGTGGGATTCGTGGGCATGTTCTCGCGTATATGTTTATGGATTTCGTGGGGATGGATAGTCATTTGAACGATTTATGCGACCACGTAACTTGCTTCATTTACTTTTGTCTGGTTGGTTGGAAGAGATTGCCACCTGGCAATAAACCCGTCAGATTGTATTGCAATAAAAGTGTTAAATAAATAAATAAATATATTTCTTGTCATGTGTAAAATAAGCAAATAAATAAATAAATAAAATTAAGTTTTTATTTGTATTTTTGCTTATAACGTCAAATTAGTAAAATACTTATAAATATTAATTTAGATAACTATATTTTTATATACACACGTTTAATTAGACAGCGAGGAAATAGATAATTTTAATTTATAAAATCCTTTTCGGTCTAATAGCTTTGTGCTATTATTCGGTGACGTCTAGAAATGACTTAAAAATCGAAAAAAATAATTAATTTATTAAGTGGTCTTCAGCCAATACTAAAACTGGATTCAAAATTAATTACATACTGATTCAGCGACATTTTTCATCCCTATAATAACATACTACCTTCCTGTGACTCAGCCATTCAATTCTCACTTCGCATAGAACATATGTACATCTTAAAAAAAACTGTCTCAAAAATAAATTGAAATAGTCGTTTTAAACGGGAGCTGACTTTTCAATGTAAATCAGGGGCGGTCAACCTTTTTGGGGAGTGTGCCAAAACCGGCTTTTATGACTAGCATGCATATCAAAATTTGATTGCTTGAAAACCAGGTATACTCAAGGAAATGTAGCATGATCCCTGTGACGATTGATCTGTCATGTCAACGAAGGGAGGGGGTAAATTTTTTTTTACAAATCGCATCGTTTTTTTATAAACAAAAAATTGTTTTTCTCTAAACTGACGTTTTAATTCCTAATTTTCATTATACTGACTCTCTAATGTATTGTATGATTTGTATATGATATATCTTTAAATAGGCCAAGATCCACTATGAATTAATACTAATTACGAACATTTAATTTTATATATAAAAAAAATCGAAAATCCAATTATCGTATACCCCATCCCTAGCCAATGCAGACTAACGTAGTGACTTTTGACGAACGTCGCCAAATATCAATTGATTTTAACAAACTGACATATTTTTGCTAATTTGTAACAAGATGTATTAATTTGTCATTATTGTTAGTTTTATGTAATGTATTTACCTAAATAACTTGCTATTTATTAGAATCGAGGCTTATATTGTATTAAATTTGATAAACTAATTAAAATTACTTAACGTCGTTATAAGGTAGTATTGGGGCAAATTTGTGAAACCTCAAAGGGACCATGCTACATTTTCTATAGTATAATGTAATCCAAACGGTGCTTGAAAGTCCAGTGTTTAACTATCAACGCTGCAACACACGCTTGATTACTATAATATAATTTTTAATTATTTGCATAAAATGGAATTTATTATTTAGAATGGTAAATAAAAATAATATTTTAATAATAAATGATATTTTATTGCTATTTCTTTCATGATTTATGACATAAACACCCTGGCGACTCACATGCAGAACGCGGGCCGTGTGTTTGCAATGCCTGGTGTAAATCATTAATGAGTACAATAAATATAATTAAAAATATATATTGCTCAGTAAAATAGTTTTTAAAACATTCTATCTTCTAAATAAGTTTATAATTTTTAAACCGTAATTTCTCTAGGCATATGAAATTTTGTATGCCCCGGCGATCCATTTTTTCTTCTTCATATAAATTACGTATGCAAATTTTAGTTTTTTTTTCTTTGTCGCTGTTTTTTTAATTGCCATATAAAGGAGGGATATATTAATTTATTCAGGAATATCTGATTTTTATGTCGTGTTGTATTTTTTATAACTTGATGGATTGCGCCTGTGATTTGAACCAAGTGGTTTTGATGTCAAACACAATTTTAAAAATAATTTATTATATAACGGAGTTAGCTGTAAATGCTTTTTGAATGCAAATACAATGATTGTTTTTAGAATAATAAGTGGATTTTTCTAGTTTATTTTTTATCAATTTATATTTAAAACTCATTGAATATTATGTTATATAAGTCATTATCGTTATTAATATCCATTCAAAGGTATTTAAATACATCACTTGTAAAAAAAAAAAACATTTTTTTTTATATTGAAGGTAACGCAGGTTTCAAATTACTTCCAATGTCATCCATTGGGAATATCCGAACACCTTTTTTTTACTAAATTTATTATATCTATTACATATGTCAAAATCTGCTAGAATGATAGTTCACAACAGTATTCTAGTACCAGCTTTGATATATAAAACAATATATGTATACATAAATAAATAAATATAGGTTTATTGAAAGCAACATAATATATTTAAAACTTCTTCAAAAAAACACATAAATTGCAGAAAATACATTTAAGAGAGAAGCTATCAAAAGGTCTGGACTCATCTAATAACATTCCCTCGGACAAGATACACCCCGCCAATATAGGGCGAGCCCAGCCACGGGGACACCAGATGTTTTTGAGCCCACACCCTTGCATATATGGCAGTGAAACGTGGAAAAATACTGAAAGGAGTCGACTGAAAGCTGAAGAAATGCGTACATTGAGAAAAATAGGATGACAATATATAGTATGATTAGATACGAAATGAAGTGATTAGGGAAAAAATGTAAAGAAAAACGAAGAAGATCATAGTGTGATGGTTTGTGTATGTAAAACGAATGACTGAAGAAATACTAACAAACAACTATACAGTATTTCGTCATTTTGCGAAAAAATGCTGTTGAAACATTCAAATACGGTAATTGAATAGCGATATATGTCAAACCAAATTTGCAATATTCTCGCTAAAATAACCTGAAATCACATTTATTTCGCAACACACATTATCAATCAAATGACAATGGCGTGACGATAATGGATCCGTGATGGATTATGAAAGGATTCGGCCTTAGTTTTTGTGTTTTTTTTTCTCAATGAAACTGAAATTGTAGTAAATATTTGTGTAAACCCATTATTTACTGATGGGAATGTTATACCATATACATACCATTAGGCCATAATTTAGTGATGGGAATGTTACATACATACCATTGGGCCATTTTTCTATAGGGGTAGGTAGATAGAGGCTTTCTTAATCTCCTTCACATATATACAATTTAGCAACAGTGGTGTGTATAAACTTAGCAACAGTGGTGTGTATAAACTTTTATGTGTTGACTGTGATAATTTCTATATAGGAAAGAAAGGAAGATCTTTTGAAAAGAGATTTCGTGAACACCAATCTGCCTTAACAAATCCTCTAATTTATTCTGAAATGGCTAATCATTGTCACCGTGACAATCATACTTTTTCTATCGATGATGCCAAATTCTTACATATTAGCGGCAACGGAAATAAATTGGACAGATTAGAGGCCCTAGAAATTTCTAAGTCAGTATACCGATCGGAGCATCTGTTGAACAGTTATTTCCCCAAAATCTCCCCGCTCTTGGCCGAAATTATCCCTAGCCTTCCTCACCCCCCCGCCTCCAACCGTTGAAGTGTCTATATCGGTACCAGTTCGAATAGCATTTAGTCTTGTTTGCGTTCCCCTGAAGATGAGGTGAAAGCCTTGAAACCGGTAGGGTTATACCGTCACAAAAAAGTTGAATAAACAGTGTTTGTTAAAAATAAATTACAATATATACAATTTCTCTTTCGTCTCCTGTTTCTTTCTCTAACTACTTTTCTTTCCTTCTTTCAATAGTTCATTCAGTCGAATTATATTTTTCTCGATCATCTACCACGGCTTTTATTTGTGTTTGCATTAGAAATTTATACAGTCAGTATTTTGCTTTCCGATCTGTTTAAATCACCTTGATTTTTACCCTTCTTCCTAATTTTTCTCTCTACTTAACACGCCAGTTTTTAGCTCACATGTATCCTTAATAATAAAAATATTCTGTTATATGTCGACAAACTAAATTTTTTCGCAGATTTTTTTTGATAAACTTTCCACATTAAGGTTTCACTCACATACATCTACTTTGACACACATACACTGTTGTGAATCATAAATTTAATATGTGTCAGAATTGATTAGTTTTAATGTCGAATTCAATAAAGGTAAAGGGAGGAAAATCATTTAGGCAGTCGATCGGAGCGTGGTTGTTATTGCGACAGGAGTTTGAGTACTTGGGCTTTCAGGATGAATGACGTGTGGAAAAGGTTTGTGTGGGTTTCTTTATGTTGTTTTATATATGTATTTCTGTATATTTTTGATTTTATTTTTATGATTGTTTGCGGTATATTATGGGATGAACATTTTTGGTCTTTCTGGAGTGATGATATGTGAGGAGTTTGATTTCGCATGATGTTTCCAGTTGAGTGTCACTGTTTGTCAGGTTGATGAGAATGTGCAATGGGGTTTTGTTTTTTGTATAATCTAAAATCGGAAAGAAGTATCGATTTATTTTTTCATGCTAAATATCCTCAGTGAGATACAGGCAAAAGCCTAGTTTACTGGGGACACGACAAATGAAAGGCAACAAAACCAGATCCATTAAAATTGTATGTCCAAATTAAATTACCTGTTATTTTTTCGCAAATTACATATACTATTTAGTATTTCTTGTCATGTGTAAATAAATGAATAAATAAAAAAATAAATGTCTTTTTGTGCCCCACTGTTTCTTACTGCAACTCGCCGCTCTACACCACGTTCCACTTTTCTTTCTTCTAAGAACATACATATCAAATAGCATTATTTATTTAAGTCGTTGTTATCTTTCCATAATAATAGCAAAGAAGATTAAGACGAACTACATTTAAACCTTCGTAGATGGTCTGATATGTAACAGTAACATATTTGACTTTATTTGTAGCGTAATATCTCGCGTTTCTTCAGTTTCAATCCTGGGGATTGGTTAGCAGCAAAGCTCTGCATCTTCTCCTCCACTCCGCTCGGTCTTCAGCGATCCTCTTGAGCTATGTACAGGAGGTGCAGTCCATATCGTGGCATATTTGCTCCAGATACTCCCGGCCTCTGCCAATCGATCTCTCAATCATTCCCTCCAGTATATTGTGCAGGAGAGTTTCATGTCGCAGCATATGACCCATCCATTCTGCACGCCTTTCCGATATGGTGTTTGACAGGTGCCTGGTTTCATCGATCCTGCTGAGAACCTCGTCATTTATAATGTGGGTTTTTAATAATATAAATGGGTTTTTAAAGACAGGATAATAAATTGAATAAGACACTTTCAATTGAATAATACTTGTCGAGAGTGGGATGAATGCTATTGTGATTAATCTTCACCACAGAAAGATATCTACTTAGGCATTTTCTCAGCATTCCCAATATATAAATTGGCTTTTGTTAAATGTATGGAGAAGATTGTGGGATTGAATCTCAATGTCTTTGAATTAACCCTTCCTTCCCTGTGATGTGTAACTAGTACTATACATATTGCTTCTAAACACTTTAATATCTTTATAAATTAATAAATACTTGACTCGTCCGTTTCTAGAATCGGCTGTTTTTGTGCAACATACACATTACACTTATGGAAGCAGCCCTGACTGAACGACAACGAGATAATGAAGTATGAGGTTTTTGGCTTATTTAAAGCTTAACTCGGCGCCAGACTGGATGAAATTTTGTATTTTATGTAAAGAATTATTCAAAGCAGACAAAGCTGAAAGAAAATATATCAGCGTTATCAAGATTCTTATCCTTTTCGGTTCTCTGAAATACTTTAAATTATGTTTTTTTTTCTCAAACCCATTACTAATAACCACCATGACGTAAAGGAGGAAAAAATTACACATCAGAAGTAGGAAGTAGGGTCCAAGTATCGTATTAACCCGACTATAAGGCGAGATTTTCATTTAAAAAGGCGACACGCAAATAGGGGGGGGGGTCGCCTTATATTCGAGTCACAATCATAGTGGGTAACAATAAATTCACTACTCGCGATTAGCGAAATGGCAATATTGTAATGAGAGCGTTCAAAAGGCGTAATTGTTTACACATGCCTGTGCGTAGTAAAATGGACGGTGCTGAAGATGACATTTTGTGGGAAAATATGATTGAGGATTCCGAAGACGATAACATCACTGAAGATGATGCTGAGGATGCTATAGCCATATGTGAACCTGACTGATCTGATTAGCTACTGTAGTTGGACTTCTTTATTTCTTATTTTCATGTTTAAACATGTACTTTACTTTACTATTATCTGGGTACTTTGTTTTAATAAATATTTTTCGTTAAACATTTTGCATTTTATTTTTTATAATATTATGAAATGTTTTTTTCTCAAATAAGCAGATATAAAAATAGGGGTCGCCTTATAATCAGGGTCACCCTATAGTAGGCCCAATAGGGTAATAGTAGTGTTGTGGACATGACTATTCTAAGAAAAAATTGTGGAGTAGCGAGAAATAAAGGATTAATAAATTGCTATGGAAGAATCAATACATATCTGATACAATAGAGCAGAGGTTCCCAACCCCGTGCCCGCGGGCACCATGGCGCCCGCGGAACGATTCGATGTGCCCGCCACTATTCGACAGAGACAGAATTTTTTCATAAACATGAATTAAAAATGTGAATTATTTTTATTTATTTGTTAAAGTTTTAATTTTTTTGAGTGCCTAGGTTTATTAAATACGTTCGTATGTTTGCGATATTGTATGTATGAGTGGTTCTGTCAGCAAAGGAACAAGGACAAGTACTGTCAGCAAAGGAAAATGTTTTCTTTGTATTTGTGTTTTTTGTTTACTTTGTTTACGTTTTGTAAATACATTTCTCTGTGTGTATGTAATTTGAATAATAATTTTATTATTTTGAAACATTTTTATTGATTATTTATTAATAAATTATGAATATAAGAAAATAAATTATGGGAAAATGAGAAGTTATGGAAGGAGTTTGTCGATTAAAAATAGGTGGTGCCCGTCACCCTACCGATATTTTAGAATGTGCTCTAGAGTACAAAAAAGGTTGGGAACCCCTGCAATAGAGACTTAGTACAATGGATATTTGATACCATAGAGATCTGATACAATAGAGATTTGATAAAAGAAAGGTACAATACAGATCTGTATGATCAGTGTGGAATATTAACAAGATTATTATACAACGCTAGTTGGGATATATTCATTTGATTTAAGACCTTATAACGTACGTTATACACAGGTCCGTCGCAAGAGGTACAGCTGTTTGCGAAAACCAAAAATTAGGTCCCTACAAAACCAAAAATTAGGGCATTACATCGAAGTCCACTGGCCGTCCGGAACGCTCCATGTCTTTCAGGTCGAAATTACCGTCTTTGAAACGCAAAAACCCTCGAAGAGCTTTCCTTTCATTCATAGCATCTTTACCGTACATTTCGCAAATATCGCGAGCAGCTTTGGCGGCTTAATTCCCTCGATTGAACGCGAATAGAAAGAGGTGTCGAAAATTCTCACTTTCGTCTACTTGCCATTCCGTTTTGAAGACTTGTAATCAAATAAAATAATATATGTAACGTAAAAGCAAACACAATATCTTGTAGAGCAGAAAATTTTATAACATTTAATATTTTATTTTACTTTTGGTGCTCATTTTTAAATTGGAAAAAAAACGGACACAACTAATGGTAACACCTTATATAATATGGAGTAACATAATGTTTTAAAACCTTAACAATGAATACAAAATTAAATAATGCAAAACTGCAAGTGTTATAACTTTTATTATAACTTTTAAGCAAGTGTTATAACCTAAATAACTTTTTTCAATTAAGATGCATTTTAGAAGAATCGTTTTCCTTTAAATATTGGAATTCACTTAGTTAATCTGTTTTAGATTTTTTTTTAAATCCAAGATAATTGAGACTTCTGAAAACAGTCACATTACAAATAATTCAACAAACAGACTGTGACCGTCTTTTAAACTTTACACGGATTTCTCCTGAAACGCAAAGAGGGCATGGAAGCGCGCCCCTGGATAACAATAATAACAAAATGACAATTTGTATAGCGTCGTTTAGAGAACAAACGCTCTTCAAAAGAGCTTTCACTCAAATTTGGAGCCCTCACTCAAAAAAGTGTTATGTGATGGAAGCTTATCTTATTTTTAGTCCATAAATAAATCCCGAGAGTCACCTGTCTTTATAACCAGGATGCATGTCAGTCATTAGAGATTTCTTCAACAAAATATTTTATCGTTATCCTTGGATAGCTTCCTAACTCCTGCAGATAGACGAAGAAAGTAGTTACATATTATCTGATCACATTTACCCTTTGCTCCTACATTATTTATTGACAAGAGACGAATATATCTCTGATCAAAACGAGTATATTAAGGGACCATAAGGTTCAAATTCCTTAGGTACATTAGCACTAGGGACGAATTAGGTCACTATGACGTTTCGCCTCGTAAATATATGCCCGTGAAATACTGTATTGTAAGTCATTTTACAAGAAATCTGAATAAAATCTTGAAGAAAGTGCGTTTTTTCTATCATTACCAACAACTTCCAACATTCGACATAACATAAGACCTCCTAAAAATTATAGTCTTAGAGTGTTTCCTAAAGCTAAACACGTCACACAAATCTCTTAACACTAAGGCCGAGGCCAAATAGGTAGGAGCCTCGCTTGGTTCTTAGAGCTACGCTACGAGTTAGACGACATATCCTAGCGAACCAACGCACCGCATACTATCGCAATGGCCACACTGCACGCTTCGCGCCACGCTACATGACGATTTGTCACCGAGTGAATCTCCTAGCGGACAGACGTGTTGGTTGATTTTATTGTGTCACCGTGATTTTACAAGATGGCGGAAGTTTTAATAATAGCTCTGTATAAAAGAAAGCCTTTGTGGAACGCATCGAGCAAATTATATAAAAATGTACCTGTAATAAAGATAAGGTAAGTTGTAATGAAATTGGTAAGTTTTGAGAGTGGCATCGTTTGTTGACTTAACCGCTCCCAAATGTCAAATGAATTTGTGCGAAGCACTTTAGTGTGGCCAAGCATGAAGTCATCTAGTATATTAGTCACGTAACACCTAGCTTAGCACCTAACGAAGCCCTTTGGTGTGGCCTCGGCCTAAGAGGTAAACCATTCCACGTCACAGGACCAGCAACGGCAAAATCTCTATCATAATATGTATAAACACAATTATGCTAATTTTTCATCTTTTGATGTATGTTTCATTTGTGGGTTTTAACACTTTGAAATAATTGTAAATATTTTAAATTGTAGATTCGCCAAGTCAACGTACTGACGTTTTGATCAAAGAGTCGCTCGATCGCATTCCGTGCTGAAATAAATAAATACTCTCGAATTCATTTAAAAAAATACAATATTAGAGCAAAATCTGAAACGATTATTACAATTCAATTGATTTATTTTCAGTTATATATTCAATAAAATAAAATAAAATTACGCTAAGCAAATATTCCTTTGTTCCCATAGATATAAACAAATCGAATTAATCTAATGCCAACGCTATCTGTTAGCAGATGTGCGAAGTTTATGCCAAGTTTTGCAAACGCGTCGCTAGATGTCCGATGTTATAATTTTTTTCGATTGGCGCGCTTTTTTAGCGCAATGATTCAAACTCGTTTTCCGCGTGATGTTATGAACGGAATACATAAAATAAATTCCAAAATATTATGTATGATAATAATAAAAAACGGATTTTGTGAAGTTTTTTGATGAACTATTTGCACCATTTGTTTTAATAATTCAAGCGTTACTTTGTTAATATCCATAATTAATATGATTTCTACAAATTACGAGTGAAGAATATGAAAATTGAAAACTGTTATTTTTGTTTTCTTCGACTATTTTATAATTAATACGAAATGTTGTCTATGGACTTATGCGGAATAGAGTAAAAAAATCAATGATCTTATGGAGAATGCAGTAGACAATCTAATTTTAATTTATTAAGAGTTTCTTGGATCTCTGTGGTTTTTAAAAAAAAGTGTTTTAATGCGTTTTTGATATGTATATTTTTGTGTGTAAAGAATGACTAAAAAAACACAAATTTTGAAGACATAACATACGAGCACGTTTGTATCCGATTTATGTTTTCTCTTACTAATTAGAACTAGGTGTAAGACGTTAGAAACATATTTCAATGTCTTAAAATCACACAGTGAAGGAACCTTCAAGTTATTTCGACATAATTAACAAACGCTTGCTTAACCCTTCCTGTCCTGTGATGTGTAACTAGTACACATTGCTTGTAAAAACTTTAATATCTCTATAAATATAATAAATACTGGCTTCAGATTTTAGGTATTCCTCCGTAATACATTTACGCATTGAATGAAAAAAATAATATTAATAATAATTAGCACTTATCGGCCACATCAGAGATATTTTGTGAAAATCGAAAATAAATTCACCAATACTATCAAACGTGTGCCAGTGTGTGATGTAGGTATATTCATTCTCAAATTCCGTTTGCGTGAGGAAGCGACGCTATTCACGTCCCACTCTCACTCTCCTTCGGTATATGGGAATGTAAGAAATAGATTCTCAGTTCGCTCGCTTCAGTAGCGGGCATCCATTTGAGGTGGTCTCTTCGCCCGTTTTGTGAACGTCGTCTGATGTTTTTTTTTTTCATGTTTTCAGTAATTAAATTTCAATTAATATCACTTTTGATTTCAAATTGAATTAATTGAAGGGTTCGGTAATGAATATTCTTATTTTTCCGATTTTAAATCACTCATTTTTACATATGTATTGATGTGTATTGAATACACATCACCGGGACGGGCGGATTTTTTTAGCACAGGAAAGGAAAGGTTAACAATCCCAAGTATTCTTCGTATCTTCGTGAAAACTTCCACGTTATTTCACGAACACGGACGTTCTCTTAATCACGCGATGAAAGAATCCTTGGCAAACCATCACACTATACCAAGTTTTACATATCTTCATTTGCGGTTCACGGAACGAACTTTTAAGAGTTATCACTTTTGATCCATCATATTCTACGTTCAAGAGAAAAAAAAAACCAGGATATTCAGAATATCCTTTCTTTCTCTATCATTCCTTATCGTTGAACGAACTCCTTTTATCCTGTTCTATCAATAATGTTAAGAGATTAGTTATTAATTTGTTTTCTTTTACTTGAAATTTTAAACTTGAAGGTTTAAAATAACTGTATAGATTGACTGGTTGGAAGTTGGAATTACTGTATAGCAACAAGCCCGTCCGATGTAGTATGTACATATGATATAACCATGTGCGTAAACTAATGTTTACAAAAAAATAAATACACATATCACAAAAATTTAAAAAGAGTTCGCAGAACACGTAACGACACTTAATTACACGTTCGTACTTTTAGTCATCCTCTCATTACGAGCAGTTAACTTATTTCTGTAGAATGGCGACGAGCCCTATCAGAAGGAAAAAAAAAACCTCTCCACGACAACTTCAATAATCCTTGCTCATCGCACCAGATTACTTCTTCCTGCTTTAACAAAAATACTATCCAGTAAGGAAACACAGACAGTGATTCTATAAAAATGAAGAAGGATCTTCAAAGCATCAATGTAAACGTCGTCCTGGCCTTAGATAGGCACCCCGCCATTCTTGCTCTGTAGTATATATATATTTTTTTTTATTAAATAACAATTTATTGCATTAAAATACTCGTATAATCCTTATTGTCAGGTTCGTTACTTTTTTCCCATTACGGAGAGAGTTTACTTATTTGCATAAAATTGCGACGAGCCCTCTCGGAAGGAAAAACAACCACTCCACGACAACTTCAATAATCCTTGCCCATCGCACAAAATTACTTCTTCCTGCTTTAACAAAAATACTATCCAGTAAGAAGACACAGACAGCGTTTCTATAAAAACGAAAAAGGATCTTCAAAGCGTTAATGAAAACGTCGCCCTGGCCCTTAAATAGGCACCCCGCCATTCTTGCTCTGTAGTATATTTGTTTTTTTTATTAATTAATAACAATTTATTGCATTAAAATACTCGTATAATCCTTATTGTCAGGTTCGTTACTTTTTCCCCCATTACGGAGAGAGTTTACTTCTTTGCATAGAATTGCAACGAGCCCTCTCGGAAGGAAAAATAACTACTCCACGACAACTTCAATAATCCTTGCCCATCACACCAGATTACTTCTTCCTGCTTTAACAAAAATACTATCCAGTAAGAAGACACAGACAGTGTTTCTATAAAAACGAAAAACGATCTTCAAAGCGTTAATGAGAACGTCGTCCTGGCCCATAAATAGGCACTGCGCCATTCTTGCTCTGTAGTATATTTGTTTTTTTTTATTATTTAATAACAATTTATTGCATTAAAATACTCGTATAATCCTTATTGCCAGGTTCGTTACTTTTTTCCCCATTACGGAGAGAGTTTACTTCTTTGCATAGAATTGCAATGAGCCCTCTCGGACAGAAAAATAGCCACTCCACGACAACTTCAATAATCCTTGCTCATCGCACCAGATAACTTCTTCCTGCTTTAACAATAACACCATCAAGTGAGGAGACGGTGCTTTTAGAACAAAAATCAATCACTCAACACGAAAAGTTCCAATGACAACTTCATCCTATCCCATCGATAGACAACCGCGACCCGTTTTGAAAAAATAATTTTTCGTTTTTTGACCGACATATTTTTGAGTTTCGGAATATCATTATTATTAGGGTACTTATGTTTTTAATAGGCAATTATCAAAGTGTTAGTTAATTTAAGTTACTTTGCAATTTTATGAGTCAATATAGTAAAAGTAATTTAAAAAGCCAATTCTAGATAATTTAAAGTTTCAACTAATTAAGTTTAAAAAATTAACAATCGATCTATAAGTGGAAAAGTTCATTAAAGAAAGAAGAAACGGTCAAGATATGGCGTTTAGTAAATCGAAACTGTCTGTACGGTACTTTTTTCAAATAGGCAATTTATCCAAACTAGGATGATTTGTGCCACCAAATTAAAGACATTATGCAATTATATGAGTATATATTGTAATAAAACGAATTAAAAAAAATTACAATTCTAGATACTTCAAAATCTCAACTGATAAAGCTTCAAAATTTCAACAGTCGATCTAACGGTGTGGTACTTAATTGTACTGTCGCTTTTTTATTTTGATTATGAGGTATAAAGTAACCATGGAAAATAATATAGTTATTAAATGAAATATCTCCTTGAACAGTCATAAACGTAAGATTATATGTTAAATATAAAAAAAAAAACTTGAAAATTTAATTAAGTAAATTTTTTCAAAATGTAATACAGTGAAACCCCGTTTTTACGTGCCCGGAATTCACGTTTTCCCGCTACTTGTGTTAAATTTTTCCAATCCCGTTTTATTTTAGTACATTTAGTACCCGTTTTTACGTTTTTATTTCCCGCAATTTACGTTTGAAATTTTTAAAATGCTAATCAATCTATAAACATATTTAATTAAATGCGCGACGATTTAAAATATTTGAAATGAATATTAGGAAGCAGAAATAGGCTGTTTCTATTTATAGACACGTATGCACCTGCAGCGCTCATGGTTAAGTTTACACGACTCGTGTAATACGATGCAATTGGTGGGAAATTTAGCGAATCAGAGGCAGGCAGACTGTATATGTATTTGGTCAATCTATGCTCGTGTTTTAAACGTGTCGGTCGTGTGCATACAATTTCAATTGTCGTGTATTTCGTGTGTCAATTAACATTTTTTTCATTTCTTTTAATTTTTCGTTGAATCCCTTCAAATAATGTCTCAGCAAAGAAAAATATTATCGATTCAAGAGAAAAGGAAAATTCTCGAAAAAAGAGAATAAACATGTTGGTTCACGTGTTTCGCTCGCGCGTGATTTGGGGATACCCATTACAACTTTGGCTACGATAATAAAAAATCGCGAATCGATTGAAAAAAGTTTTCTGATTTGTGTGATTATCTAAATAAAAAATAATTTTAAATTTTTTTTTCTAGCCCCGAATCTACGTTTTCCCTCCAATTACGTTTTTTTGTCAGTCCCTTCAAAAACGTAAAAACGGAGTTTCACTGTAATTACGTCGTTATTGACGGGTCATTACTGGTATTGTTAAAATTATTCTATTTTATTTATACTTATTTTTATTAATTTATTTATCATTATCATCGTCATCCAGGTTGAGCTCTTATAATTGATATATACTCGTAACCTATCACGCGGTTCCTATCATAACTCTAACTGTAAATAATTTATAAATTAAACATAAAAAATATAGGATATATAAGGTTCTGTATTATTCACGGTTTCAGGCATCCACTGGGGTTCTTGGGATGTAGTCTACGCGGTAATGGCAGGACAAATGTTAGTGTTTTTATTAAAAATATATATTTGTATATGGTAGACAATAAAGAAATCATTCATTTGATGTATGCTTACTTCATTTGATTCGACTTGCAATATAAATTGTATTAAACGGAACTCGTTTATCTTTATGCTATTATTTATTGGCAGGGACTTTTCAATTCCAGGAAAACCCCTCTAGATTTTTTACAATCAAGCCCTATCCCATGAACTAACCCTACCATCTAGGACTATTAGTTGATTTTTAATAATCTGGACAGTGGCGGAAACAAGGTGTTTTAAACCATTTTTAACCATTTAAAAAATGCGCCCTTTACTTTACACAAAAATTGAATATTTGATAGTGATTTATTTTTATTAAACACGTCTTAATGCAGGAATATATAAATACACCTATAAATATTATATATTATTTATGATATAGTTAAGGCATTAACATTGTGGAAGTTTAAGACATTGTTATTTATTTTAATAAAACACTGTTTATTCCACTTTTTGTAACGGTATAACCTTACCGGTTTCAAGGCTTTCCCTTCATCATCAGGGTAGCACGAACATAATTTAGTCTTGTTACTATATAAATATTTACTATATAAATTACTATATACATATTAAGTTAACAGATTACTATATAAATATTAAGTTAACAGTCCACTTAATAATAATTTTTGAAGTACCTGACAAAATTATTTATCTGTTGCTTGGGATCTAGAAAATATTGTTTTTTTTTAATCTGTGAAGATTTGAATGCATCTTGGTTAACCTTTCCCTTCCTGTGCTAAAAAAATCCGCGGGTTCCGGTGCTGTGTATTCAATTCAATACACATCAATACACATGTAAAAATGAGCGATTTAAAATCGGAAAAAATAAGAATATTCATAGGCAATCGCTTAAATTAATTAAATTTGAAGTCAAAAGTGATAATAATTGAAATTGAATTGATGAAAACATGGAAAAAACATCGGCCGACGTTCACAAAACGGGCGAAGAGACCACCTCAAATGGATGCCCCAGAGCTACTGAGAACTGAGACGGGACTCGGTCTCGGACTTTTATACCTCGATGAAAAAACACAATTGCGAACTGAAATTCTATTCTTGCGTTCCCATATACCGAAGTAGAGTGGTAGCGAGACGTGAATAGCGTTGCTTCCTCACCCATAGCGGTTTTTTAGAATGAATATACCTACGTCACACACTGGCACACGTTTGATTGTATTGGTGAATTTATTCCCGATTTTTACAAAATATCTCTGGTGTGGCCGATAAGTGCTAATTATTATTAATATTATTTTTGCTTTCAATGCGTAAATGTATTACGGAGGAATACCTTAAATCTTAACCGAATATTTACTATATTTATATAGATATTAAAGTTTTTTAGAACCCATGTGTACTGGTTACACATCACAGGGAGGGAAGGGTTAAATTATAATACTCGTACATAAAACATTCAGTTGATTAAATTAAACACAACAAATGGTTAACTTGTGCTCGGTTGGAAACAAAACATACCTTACTTTGGAAATATATATAGTACATGTATGGTATATGAAATATCGAAATACCACATTTAAATAACGTACGTGATATTCCAATGCTTGCATTCAAGGATGTATTTTTGTTTCAATTAATTTGATTCCATAAAAGTCCATACAAAGTGAAATTGAATTGTATTGCACCAGACATGTCAAACACGCGATTCGCGGACCGCATGCGATCCGTTAACGTATATAGTAGTCTGAACTTCGCCGAGCATCATTGTTTTTTTTTTAAGTGAAACTTCTATAGGCGCAGTAGGGCATATTGGCCTGAACGTCACGAAAAGTGAAACGGTGTATGTTATTATATTATTTAATTATTAGTAAATATTTTATTTATTAATAAATTATTAAGTGTATTATATTATTATTTATTATTAAAATTATTATTATAAAAATAATATTTTTTTTCATATATTATTTTTATATTAATATATTTAATAATTATTAATTTTATTTTATATTAAATTATTTTATATTATTATATTTAAAATTTATTTAATATATAATTATAATAATATATACATATGTGTTATTATAATATTAATAATTATGTTGTTATTAAATTATAATTAATTATAACATAATTAATTAATAATATCATATAATGTAAGAATATTATTAATAATATAATAATAAATAAATAATTATTCAAATATTAATAATTTAATAATAACATAAAAATATTAATATATTTAATATTAAAAAATATAAATTTAATATTATTAAGTGCATTTTATTATTATTTACTATAAAAAATTAAAAAATAACATTTTTATTCAATAAAGAGAGATTTTCTTGAATTAAATTCCACATAACCATTTCCTAATCCAAAAAAAAAAATCGTTAACAAATGGAAAAAAAAGCAATGCATAAAATCAACTTTTCGTAGGAGCTAAGAAGTTTCACTTCTACCGCGCGAGAGTGTCACGCATATGATTTTTTTTTAATTATTAGACAGTATGATACGAAATGAAGTGATTTTCGATAAATGTGAACTCAAGGCTGACGTTTTGAGCAAGCTGAAGAAGATTATTCTGAGATGGTTTGGGCACGGAATGAAGAAATGGAATGAAGAAATAGTATCAAAATAAATCTATAATACAAATGAGTGGAATTTGTAGCAGATAAAGACCAAGGAAAGATCATGTGAACGTTATTTTGAAGTAAAAATGTAAAATTACTAAAATCGTAGGAGTTGTTTTGATAAAGCGTATGTATGTAGAAGAGACCAAGGGTGTGTGTCGATACAGGAAAGTATAGTACTCTATCCTTTCTTCTTACCCCAACAGAGAAATGGCGTGATGGTATAGTATATGTGTTTGTAACTACAAGATGAAAAGAATATTAATTAGTTAATTTGATATCACTTTTTTTTATAATGAAAAAATTCATGCGTTGGTGTAGCGAAAAATAATTTATATGGCCCATGGTGCAAAATGAGTTTGAAATACCTGTATTCTAGTTTCATTGTATTCAGCGTGACCAGGTGGATAAATTTCTATTTTACTATTTATTAATCAAAAATATGTTAAATAAACACCGTAATCGTCATAACGCAATACCATATCGTGATAAACAGACAGTACAGACCTCCACTTCAATACTATATATCGAGGCACATATTTTTCGCTTCTACCACCTTTGTCATGTAAACTTTCCTATTGATATAAAGAATTTTCTCTCTTCCATCTTTCATACTTAAAAAAATTCGTGAAATATTTCTAAACCTTCCTTACCTTTTTGTGTAGATTAATTTTGTTAATTCATAGTTGTTTTCTACGTGGCCAAAATATGTCAATGCTACTTTCTACATCTTAAGCACATCATTATTTATTCTTCAGTATTCTTTCCTATTTTCCTCCTAAATTTTTTTCGTCAAATACTGTTTTTTTCTTCAGACATTCCACGCAACGTTCAAGTGAAAACCAGTCTTAAATTTTTTTTAAGAACATATTATTTATTATTATTTATTTAACACTTTTATTGCAAATACAATCTGGCGGTCTTATTGCCAGGCGGCAATCTCTTCCAACCAACTTAAAGTAAATGAAGCAAGTTACGTGGTCGCATAAATCATTCAAATGACTATCCATCCACACGAAATCTATAAAAATATACGTGAGCACATGCCCACGAACCCCACATAGACGGACAATCACCCGAACATTATTGTTCATATAAAGTGAGATATCATCAATCAAAAGGAAAGGAAGGGATGGTGGAGAGGAAAGGAAAAGGAAAATCAGGAATGAAACATGTTATTTTACTGACTATAAATTAAGAGTTTTTTCAGTAGCTTCTTAAAGCATGCTAAGGACGGAGCGAGTCTTATATTGGTTTGTAACTGATTCCAGTCTCACTGCATGGACAGTAAACGACGACGTAAAGAAAGAGGAGCAGTGAACTGGAAAGGCCAATAAACAATCTCTGCTTGAGCGTAGCGCTAATTCATGATTGGAAAGACGCTGAAAACTTTCGGCGAGATAAAAGGGGGCGGTGGGACCGTTAAAGTTATTATACAATACATACAGTTAAGGATATTATACAATAGAACATAGTCCCAAATATGAAATGAGCCCTCAACTCCCGAGTTGATGACTTAATAACTAAGCTACTGGTATTGTATCTTTTTTAATATTATTTAAAAACTAGCATGTCAGTTGGATATACATTAATATTTAACATGTCAATTCAATGCAAACTTTAATTCAAGCTCTTTCTTATTACATGTAGGAGGGCCAATAGGCCGAATAGATTTAAAAGAACAGCAACTTTTTCCAACATATTTAAATCACAAAACCCTTTTTTCGTTGATAAAAAATTGGAATACTGACAATTTTTACATATTGAGCATTACCCCATTTCCCTTTTGGAGAAAGTAGAGACTTTTCTACATCCATACACCTTCGTCATGCAACTGATATGATTTTATACAGTCTCATATGTCGCTATCAATATTATATATTTATATTTATTTAAATCAAATTATAGATAATAGATTAGACATTCTTGTGACCGATCACACTATCGAGTGAACATACCCTGTATAGCAAACAGTTTCACGACCCTCACAGTTTACAATGATAGCTTTGTATACCGTTGTACCCCGTCGGGTTAGCCCCTCATCGTTTGGGTGGAAACCCAAAACGTCCAAGCCGGGTGCGGGGGAGATAGCACCCCTACACTACCCCGTCTGCAGCCATATCGATTTGTTCGCCTATTCACTGCTTGCTGCGGGAGATGAGTGCTGTGTTTTCCGCGTGACTCATACAAATCCATTAAATGAAAAAGTATACCTTAAAACAGATTTTAGGGGATGATGCGTACAAGGCAAATAGAATCGTTTGTAAGTAATTGTGTAACGCTGCCAGAGCGATATGTTATCATATGTAGTAAAACACTTGATAGATTTTTTTTAAAGAGCAACTTAGATTGTTCTAAACTAGGGGAAGTCAACCTTTTTGAGACTTAAGCTAAAACTGGTATTGGGTAAAGACTCGCGGGCCGCACGTTGTATTTTTTAAAATTAATATGCATATAAAAATGTTGCTGCCTAAAAACAAGGTAACATGCTCCAAACGGTGCTCCACAGTACATAGTTTAATTACCAACGTTACGACAAAAAAAAACCCTGGGGCCTTGGTTTAAAAATGTTGTTTCAACTAAATACATTGGAGTGAAATGTGAGCGTAGAAATAAAACTCTTAATTTCTAGTCAGTAAAATAACGTGTTTCATTCCTGATTTTTCTTTTCCTTTCCTTTCCTTTTGATTGATGATATCTCACTTTATATGAAAAATAATGTTTGGGTGATTGTCCGTCTTTGTGGGATTCGTGGGCATGTTCTCGCGTATATGTTTATGGATTTCGTGGGGATGGATAGTCATTTGAATGATTTATGCGACCACGTAACTTGCTTCATTTACTTTTGTCTGGTTGGTTGGAAGAGATTGCCGCATGGCAATAAGTCCGCCAGATTGTATTGCAATAAGTGTTAAATAAATAAATAAATAAATACCATAGAAATGTATGCACTGAGAAGAGTACATGGAGTAACAATGTATGGTAGAATATAGAATGCAGTTATTAGGGATGAATGTAAACTTAAAATTAAATAAGATAAATAAGAACACTGAGATGGTTAGGATATACAGGAGTATAGAATGAACGAAAGAAGAAAGACTAAAAAAATGTGAGGGGAGGCGTGGTAGAGGAAATAAAGGAATGTAAAAAAGTGAATGATATTTTGAAAGAAAATGTAAAAAGTCAGAGAAATCGTAGGAGTAGCATGAAAAAGTTGCAATGATGTAGAGGAAATGAATGTGTGTTGAGATAGGAAAATCAAGCGTTTTCTTCTCTCCGACTATTCTGACAGGGAATGTACGAGTAAGTAAAATAAATAAAAATATATTTTATTTTCAAAATTCGATATTTTTAACCTATAAATCTTCCATTTTCTTCTTTACATGTACCTATTTTGGAAAAAAAAAAACATGACAAAACTACGTGTTAACCTTTCCTTTCCAAAGCTAAAAAAATTCGCGCGTTCCAGTGCTGTGTATCAAATACACATCAATACACATGTAAAAGTGAGCGATTTAAAATCGAAATAATAAGAATATTCATAGCCAATCACTTAAATTAATTAAATTTGCAGTCAAAATTGATAAAAATTGAAATTTAATTGCTGAAAACATGAAAAAAACATCGGCCGACGTTCACGAAACGGGCGAAGAGACCACCTCAAATGGATGCCCGAGAGCTACTGAAGCGAGCGAACTGTTTCTTGCGTTCCCATGTTCCGAGATTCTATTTCTTGCGTTCCCATACACCGAAGTAGAGTGAGAGTGAGACGTGAATAGCGTCGCTTCCTCACCCATAACGGTTTTTTAAAAAGAATATACCTACGTCACACACTGGCACACGTTTGATAATATTGGTGAATTTATTCCCGATTTTCACAAAATATCTCTGATGTGGCCGATAAGTGCAAATTAATAATATTATTTTTTTCATTCAATGCGTAAATGTATTACGAAGGAATACCTAAAATTTGAACCCAGTATTTATTATAATATATTTATAGAGATATTATAGTTTTTAGAAGCAATGTGTACTAGTTACACATCACAGGGTGGGGAGGGTTAATAAAGGTATACTGTTCATTTTTATAAAAGCTTTTGTCATAAATGAGGCATTTGTAGACATTTTTCGTTATCGTTAGAAAAATTCTTTTTTTGACCTATATGTTAAAATATATGCTTTCTACACACGAATATAGTTTATTGTGTCCCAGGTATATTTTGATAACGCTTGAGCGTTAAGTTTAATAGAAATATACCATTTAGCCATAAATGAGGCATTTGTAAACTTTGTTGTTAATTTTGGAAAAATCCTATTTCTGATCTATTAAACATACGCTTTTTACACACGAATATGGTTTATTTAGGTAAAATGATGTTCAAAGTGTATTTTAATAACGTTTGAGCGTTAAATTCAAAAGTAACATATTATTTTGCCATTAATGAGGCATTTGTGACAACATATTGTTATTTATTACAAAAAATCGTTCAGTTTTATTTTTTTGTAGTAAACGTATGTGAGTTCTTTTAAAGTTACCACTTTGAATAGTTACCACTTTGAATAGTCCGTCTTGTATGTAGTGCTTCTTTCAAGTTAAAATTGATTAGTGCCCTTTGAACGCCGTATGGTGCACTGTGCTCTGGAGAGTCGTCGTTTATCTCAACTCTTCACTGACAGAACACCGACTGAGCGAAAGGGGGCGCAGTCATCTCAACTACCAAGTCATGACATCTTATTAATTGGTGAACGTTTAAAGGTTGTATATTACGAGTATATATTGACTTAAATTAAGTCTATAACAGTAACACATCCCGTGAACTAGTGATATTTATTACTCGGGTGATATTTATTAAAACGAATATTTATCACTCGGGAGCACCAAGTTTAATTTCTAACTAACTTGAAAAAAAAAACTTAATTTTATTGACAAACGGATTTTTCCCACTTTTTGGTTGGCTGGAATAAAATGCGACAAAAAGGTTTTCCTGTTCAATATGTTATTATTTTACTTATTTTTTGTTGCACATACTATATTTTGTTTTGTTGTACAAACTTTACTACTGGCGGATATTTACTATGTGATAATCTTTTGCAAGTAATAGAAAATTTGTTAAAGAAGTCGAAAATCACACTGAAACTTTTTTTTTAAAATCCTACGGAAATCGAGCCCGAAACATACATCTTACTAACTAGGCCACGGAGTACAATATCATATAAAAATACGGAAGATAAAATGTTCTATATGTAACAAATACAACTTTACATAAGCTTAAAAAAATTAAAACGTGTTTCAGAGTTGTTGCTGATTTCAGTTGGCTTAGATGACGGCTGACTTTTTGAAGGCGTTAACCCCTTCATCTTCAGGGGGTTTCAAAAACATTACGGAATATGACACCACCCTGTTGCAAAGTCTTCGAAGCGTTTGCAACGAGCTGCAACCCCTTTTAAACGTTAACCATGTTTGTTTTTTTAGTTTTTTTTTTCTCAAAGATTTTTCTTAATAAAAAATTATTACCTTCTTTCTTAACTCAAAACATTGCAAATAATTTATGTGTTCGTTTTGAAGACATTTCCATATGACACTTAATCCGTCATATTGTACATTATACAATAAAATAATATAATAAATAAATAAAATTGATCTCAAAGACAGAAAAGGGTGTGTATGATATGTATTAAAATACTATGCGCATTTGAGACTTACAAAAGCTTGAATAAAATTTCCCTACACTCGATAAGTATTTTCCAATACATTTTCCTCACTATTTCCAGTCACAAAAAAGTTTTCACAGTGTTAGAACCCCTTTCGCATTTCTAGCCTAACAGTAATCCCCCAACTCAACGGATATTCGCACCCTTTCAACCCCTGTTTGGAATATTTGCGCCTACCATGCTGCGAAACTGACAAGAAGAAAATTTGCATATTTTTCAGGCGTCAAACAAATAATCGTGGCAACATGGTGTTAAGCGTAAAAAATTGTAAAACAAGGAAATAAAAATAATGCTTGAACACGTTTACATGGTGATATTCTTTTTTGAAGAATTAATCAGTTGAGTGAATCAAATGGACTGATATTGGAAAGTCGATTATTCAGAGAGGTATAGATCATTCAGCCAGAAAAGTCATTTTTTAATAGTGTGAGTAACAGTGCGTTTACAAAAACTAGGCACTTTATTTTTTTAATGAAGTGAAAAAATTAAAAAAATATAAAAATAATATTTTATATTCAAACATGGAAATGAACACACACGGTTTGTAAATTAAAAATTCTGTCAGCTCAAATTGTAATAATCATAAAAATAAAATGAAAGTAAGTTTTTTTCACATATTAATTGATTAGACATGGCAGATTCTAGGAAACATTAAATAACATGAATGAAAATTTTCAAGATTAAAAATAAATATAAGTACAAGTATTATAAAGTAAAAATATTTGTCAGTTTTAATTAGATTGCGCATAAAAATAAAATGAATGTAAGATTATTTAACATATTAATGTATCATAATTACAATGCCAAATAATAAAGTTTTAAAATAATAGCGGATGGAGTACATTCTAAGCTTTCGAAAATTTTTCAATTATACAGTGGATTAGATAAAAATCGAACTCCTGATTTCGACATGGTAGTATTTTTTTAATCACCGAGTATTTTAACAACAATACAAACATGCGCTCTGCGCGATACAATCGTGTGGCATTCTAAAACCAATACCACTACATAAACTGTGTAATACAGAGAGTGTTACTCACACTATTGCAAAATGACTATTCTGACTGAATGTATAACATGAGTGTATAGTATTAATAAAAACTGTGATTTTTCTTAAATAATATTTTAATTAAATCGATTCTTTATTGAATTTTAAATATCTTACATCAGATGGTTAAATTAATCATTCATAAAAAAATTAATTCGTCATTTCAGATAACATTTTGTATGCCTCAAAGTGATACAGAAATGAGTGGCGTGCCCAGCTTTAAGAAATACTTAAAGGCAACCCTTTTTTGGGAAATCAAAATTTATGTTAACATTGTAATTTCTTTTATCGAACACTGTTTATTCCACTTTTTGTAACGGTATAACCCTACTGGTTTCAAGGCTTTCACCTCATCATCAGGGGAGCACAAACTAGTTTTGTTTGTGGAAAAGTGGAATAAACAGTGTTTGATAAAACAAATCACAAAATCTCCACAAAGTTAATGCCTTTACTATAAATAAGATATTTTGTAATATTTTTAATCTGTCGATAATAGTGGGTTCAAAACATAAGTTAGAGCGCCCTTGAGGAGAGTGTGCTCTCTAAACGGCGCTATATAAATTGTCCTTTCATTATTATTATTGTGGACATTTTATGTTGATTTTATAAAATAAATCTATATATGACTTATAAAAACATACTCTCTACTAATACATTTAGTTAATATTGACTAAATCGTGTTCAAAGCGTATTTTAATAACCTCTGAGCATTAAGTGCGAAGAAAACGTTAATTTTGCCATAAATGAAACATTTATGGCAATCTATCATATAAATCTTTTATTTTCTTCTAAAAAACGTACTTATTTTACAAAAAATGGTGACAAAAGTGTTTTTTTTTAAAGAAATATACACCTTTAATTAGTATAACAACGTTCAATTTTGTCATAAATAAGTAATTTGTGGACATTTTTGTACTTTTAGATTTTTTTTAATAATGTTAGATCCTTAAATTTGACAACAATGTACCATTTTGTTATAATAAAAGCATTTATAGTAACATATTGTTGTTTATTACTTAATTTTTGTGATAAACAAGTGTCAGCGATTTTAAAGTAATCACTTTGAATCGTCCTTCACGATTTTAGTTCTGGTGTGTGTGTGTGAAATTCAAATGAAAAACGCGACAATAGAGTAAGTCAAGGAAGTCTTGTATTTTGGAAGCATATTCATTCACACCGTATAGCCGCCAGAAGTGCGATATTGAAAGATGTGTAGCAGCAGGCAATAAAGTTAATAGTGGATTATATGATGTGTTTACCAATCGTAGCATTTCAAGAGAAGCAAAGTATACACGTACGAGTTTAGTAAGTTAAGTGAATTATTCTATTCATCAGGAATCTGCATAAAATTGCATCCAATAAAGTTGGTCAACAATTATTATTTTACGTTTTTTTCTAGACTGGTAAATTTCATCAAATGGATGGAGGGATAAACAGTTCCATGAATAATGCAGAAAAAAAAACACACACACCATGAATCTACTGCAAAACGAAGAAGATTATTTAAATAATAAATAAATAATAATAAATATAGGTTTATTGATAGCAACATAGTATGTACATAATACATTTAGATATATTTCAAGAACACATTAAAAAAACAGAAGCTATCAAAAGGTCTGGGATCATCTAATAACATCCCCCCGGCCAATATACACCCCACCAATATAGGGCGAGCCCAGTCACGGGGACACCAGATGTTTTTCAGCCCACACCCTTTAACATGTAGAATAAGAAGAAAAAAAAACACAGAAAATAAATAGATGACAAAAAATACATTCAAGAGAAAATACATTTAAAAGTCCGGGCTCATCCTACAAACATTCCCTCGGCCTAGATACACCCCACCAATGTAGGGCGAGCCCGACCGTAAAGGCATCGGGGGGCTTCCAGCCCACACCCCTGCATATCTTGATTAAAAAACAAAAAGACGTATGGCAGAAAACAAAATAAAAAAGTATTGCATTCATACAAAGAACTATAAATATTGATCATTATTTTTTTCACAGAATCCATTATAAGTGGCAAGTGCGTTCAACCATGTAATCGATGGCTTACCAAACTGCTGTTGTTCTCTTCAAATGTATGGAAGTATTTTGATCACACTTGAACCATTGTCATTGGATTGAGAATCGTGATTCACCAACGTCTAGAGAGAGAGAAAAAGGGTCATATCGTTTGCTCTATTGTGAAGTCATCCGATGAGAATGATTAATAACAAAGTCTTCAGGTAGATTCAAAGTCTGAGTCTGGATTGCAATATAAAAATATGGAACAACGAACTGAAGTAACATTAGTGTACACTTAAAGACTGTTTGTTCTTAAAACTGTATACGAGAGTATATAGTTGATTTTTTGTCATTTAATTATAAAATAAACACCCATATTTATCCCGAATGTTCTGAAGTTCGGAAATGAAAAAAAATAATTGTTAATTCTAACAAAAGATGTCACCCAAAATAGTGCATAATTGTCAATAAAATATATGATAAGGGCTCCAGATATAAATACGAGTACATACCATTACGCTATCTCCCTGTCAGGGTAGGCAAAGATGACAGATTGTCAGACGGTGTTATTTTAACAAGTATCCGTCACCTCTTCCAAATCCATACACCTTTTCATACAATTCTTACGATTTCTCAAATTTTCTACGTTTTCTTCATTCTAAATATAATTTACTTGATCCAACCATACTTCCCATGATATTTCTCTACCATGCTTTGCACTCAGATTTGCGCTACGTATTTATTTTGTTATCTCATTTACATTGTAAACAAATTAATACAATTATTTTTCAATTGACGAAACATAGAAAGTCAAAGAAATCATAGGTGTTGTATGAGAAGGTTTATGGATGTAGAAGAGGTAAAGTATGTGTGTCGTGATATAAAAGTCTGGCGCTCTGTCCTCTCTGCCTACCCAAACAGGGAAATGGTGCGATGCTAAAAATAGTTGGCAGTTATAAATTTTGTATTGTAACTACAATAATAAAATGTTTAATTAATAAAAACATTGTATATAATGAATAAATAGTTATAAATTTTGAATTGTAACTACAATAATAAAATGTATAATTAATAAAAACATTATATATAATGAATAAATAGTTATAAATTTTGTATTGTAACTACAATAATAAAATGTATAATTAATAAAAACATTGTATATGATGAATAAACAGTTATAAATTTTGTATTGTAACTACAATAATAAAATGTATAATTAATAAAATTATTGTATATAATGAATAAATAGTTATAACTTTTGTATTGTAACTACAATAATAAAATGTTTAATTAATAAAAACATTGTATATGATGAATAAATAGTTATAAATTTTGTATTGTAACTACAATAATAAAATGTATAATTAATAAAAACATTGTATATAATGAATAAATAGTTATAACTTTTGTATTGTAACTACAATAATAAAATGTATAATTAATAAAAACATTGTATATGATGAATAAACAGTTATAAATTTTGTATTGTAACTACAATAATAAAATGTTTAATTAATAAAAACATTGTATATAATGAATAAATTGTTATAAATTTTGTATTGTAACTACAATAATAAAATCTTTAATTAATAAAAACATTGTATATGATGAATAAACAGTTATAAATTTTGTATTGTAACTACAATAATAAAATGTTTAATTAATAAAAACATTGTATATAATGAATAAATTGTTATAAATTTTGTATTGTAACTACAATAATAAAATCTTTAATTAATAAAAACATTGTATATGATGAATAAACAGTTATAACTTTTGAATTGTAGCTACAATAATAAAATGTATAATTCATAAAAACATTGTATATGATGAATAATTAGTTATACATTTTGTATTGTAACTACAATAATAAAATGTTTAATTAATAAAAACATTGTATATAATGAATAAACAGTTATAAATTTTGTATTGTAACTACAATAATAAAATGTATAATCAATAAAAACACTGTATATGATGAATAAATAGTTATAAATTTTGTATTGTAACTACAATAATAAAATCTACAATTAATAAAAACAGTGTATATATAATATGTTAATGAATAAACAAAGACTGAAGGTGACAAAAATTAAAATACCTGATTTAACGACGCTATATAAACAAAGTGAAATCAAACAAAATCGGATCGGTCCCGTATTTTCACGATATCGATACCTTTTTTTAAAACTAGCATCTAACAAATATTTTAGTGAACAATTCAATCTTTAAACGATAGCGTCCTGATTTCTAAGATGTCAAATAATTAAAATATGCATGAATTGATTTATGACTGAGCTTCATACCTCGCGTCATCAATGTGCAGTAAAGTGTATGCACTTGAATATTTCGATACATGAATCTGGAAACCTACTACAGTCTCCGGGTACAAAGAGAATAAGGAATTTGCAGAATTCGCCAAAAAGGTTTGCAAAAAGCATGTCTAAACGTGTGTTGATATGTATTCTATCACCTGACCAAAATTAAAAACCCTGCAGAACTTGCAAGGTGTATAATAAACGCATGAAGAACAGTGAGACTCAGTACACGTGCAAGGAGTGTGATGTATATATCTCTCAAAGGAGAATTTTGGCAGAACTATTATAATAAACTAAATACTTATATTTATAATGAACTAAATACAGAATTATTTTAATGAACTAAATATTATATATTGTAAACAAATATTGAAAGTTCCGTTACAATATTCTTAATATTTACTTAGATAAAACAATTTTAGATCGGTAACAGGAGTCTTGTGTGACCCAAAAATGCCTATAAAACTAAAAGGACATGTACTATATACCAGACTATCGTTAGACCCGTGATGATGTATGGCTCAGAATGCTGGACTATGTATAGCTCCTACTCTAGGCAACTTGAAACAGCAGAAATGCGAATGCTTAGGTGGTCGGCAGGAGTATCACTAAAATATAGAATTAAGAGCTCACGCATTCGTGGTAGCCTGGGGGTCACTGACATAAACAGCAAGATGGAAGAGCGACAGCTGAGATGGTACGAGCACATAAGACGGAGACCACCAGACCATACGGTAAATCAAGCAATGTCTTTGGATTTTCCTCGACAGCCGTCCAGTGGAAGACCGAAGAACTCTTGGATAACTAAATGCTCCAAAATCCTGCAGAGATATGGCCTAGATAAAAGCGACACCCATAACCGAAGAATATACAGCCTGAGAACGAGAAGAGCTGCCCCCAACAGCCTACCTAGGCCATGAGTTGGGAGAGTGTCAGGAAGACGAAGATATAACAATTTTAGAAAACTATTTACAAAAATCAAAATTCCTCAAAAAAAAAACGTCGGCCACTGGGAAAGGCTGTCATGATTTTGATCGAGTTTAAAAGTTTTAAAATATCATTAATTAAATTTTAAAATATCATTGAAATATCCATAATGGTTTATACTATGCAATAATACGACCAGTGTATTAGTTCTTCATGTTAACTTTTTAGCGTATACTATTTTATGATTCTTATACTAGAGAAAATGTAGCATGGCCCCTGTGAGAGTTCACAAATGCCCCAATACAACCTTGTAACGACGTTCAGTAATTTTAATTATTTTATCAACTTGAATATAAGCCTCGATTCTAATAAATAGCAAGTTATTTAGGTAAATACATTACATAAAACTAACAATAAAGACAAATTAATACATCTTGTTACAAATTAGCAAAAATTTGGCAGATTGTTAAAATCAAATAATATTTGGTGACGTTTATCAAAAGTCACTATGTTAGTCTACATTGGCTAGGGATGAGGTATACGATAATTGGATTTTCGATTTTTTTATGCTTAAAATTAAATATTCGTAATTAATATTAATTCATAGTGGATATTGGCCTATTTAAATATAGATACAAATCATACAATACATTACAAAGTCAGTATAATGAAAATTAGGAATTAAAACGTCAGTTTAGAGAAAAACAATTTTTAGATTTATAAAAAAACGATTCGATTTGTAAAAAAAAAAAGATTTTACCCCATCCCTTTGAGACATGACATTTCAAACGTCACAGGGACCATCCTACATTTTCTGTAGTGTAGTTACGAGTAACACACCAGTTACACAATAAAATACTCAATGAACATAATAATTTATTACGTTAATTGAGTAATACTCTTAAATTAGTATTATAATTCGTATTAATTGTCATATTCAAAGACCGTTTATGCAATATTTTTATACAACAATAAAAATCGTCATCGCTTCTAAAATTATGGTACGCGTGCGACACACTGTAACTAAATAAGAAGGCAATATTCAATAATTTATTAGATTACCTCCGTCGAAGTCGTCTTTGCTGGGATTCGTAGTCGAGGATTCCCTCGCCACTCCGACTTCAATCTCAAACAGTTCTTTCACGTCGATCATGTGATCTTCTGCGAGAAAACAGCAAACAGAACCGCTCACCTAGATGACCCCCATAGCCTAGTTGGCAAGACGCTAGTGTATGTGTATATATGATATTTTCATTTGAAAATTAATAATGTTACCAGTCTTAAATATATGATATATAATCGTATACAAATAAATCACCTACCTGAAAATTTCCTTTATATAATTTATAATGATGGACGAAATATTCAAGAAAATTTTGTTTGTACGGCCAGGAAAGTTGACTTGAATTTCCCTAACCAAATCCCCCTTTACCCGGCTGAGGGGTTGATCGATTTACACAGTCAATTTCATCCCGACAGTCTAATCTTCCCTTATCACGTCAGCGTTTTCTGAATGAATTTCTGAGTTATTTTCCTTTTGGTGTTTGATTTCTTTTTATCGATTAGAAATCCCCACAATCAAAACGTTTAAACTATTAAAAAACCTTATTAAATTTTAAATTATCGTATCATTTTTGTTAGTGCACATACACATGTGATAAAAATACTATTAATATTAAATACCACAATGAAAAAAATTGTATGACTTGGTTTGTCATATAACGAGTAAAATATATTTGACAGTAAGAAAAATATATGACTATTATAGCACTGTTTTGTAATATATTACAATATGATCTCAAACACGCATTGTTTTTGAATTTGTAAACGGTCGCTCGTAAACACAACATTATGAATTAAGATGGAATTATTTATTAGATTATGTTTCAAAACCGGGATATCTACAGGCTGTCCCGTAACAGGGTGACTTGAAAAGTGTTACCATTAAATACAGTTTTTTTTTAAATTCTTTTTAAAGGAGTAGTAGGTATGTTGAAAATATTCTTAAAGATTATACATTCAAGAATAAGGCTGAAGTGCGAGCGTGACCTGAATATTTCTCAATTTGGCTTTGGAACACGAGAATCGTTATTGGCAATAAACGTCCTACTGCAGAAATGCCGAGACCAACGGAAAGACATTTTTGCCTGTTTCATCGATTACGAGAAGGCATTCGATTGAGTGAAATACGCAGACCTTGTTAAGATGCTTCAGGAACGGGGTATAGATGATAAGGATATAAATATTATTAAAAACCTGTACTGGAACCAAGAAGCTGTCATTAAATTGGAAATTAACAAATCAAAAGGCATACCAATTCAACGTGTATCCGACAAGGTTGTATTTTGTCACCTATGTTATTCAATCTGTACTCTGATATAGTTTTCTAGGAAGCAATATATAACTTGAATCTGGGGGTCAAAGTGAATGGTGTATGCGTCAATAACATCAGGTACGCAGAGGATACGGTTGTCCTGGCAGACAGTATTGACGACCTTCAAACGCTTATAGATAGAATAAATAAAACCGGTGTGAGGCTGGGGCTGAACATGAACGTGAGTAAAACTAAGTTCATGGTGTTTGGCCGGCAGGATCACGTAGGAGCACGTCTTACATTGTATATAGAGAGAGTGAAAAAAATTAAATACCTCGGAAGTATCCTAGTGGAAGACCTAGACCCAGAAACCGAAGTCAAGTGCAGAATTGAATCATCTCGTGCGACCTTTAATAAAATGAGAAACGTATTGTGCGATGATAATCTAAACTTGAAACTTCGACAACTGTTAGTGAAATGCTATCCTCAAAGTAAGTAGTATGAACCGACTGGAAGCATTCGAAATGTAGGTGCACCGGAGAAAGCTACGGATACCCTGGACGGATATGGTCAGCAACGAAAGGGTTCTTCAAAGAGCCAAAGTTGATAGAGAGTTGCTGACTACTATTAAAATCCGAAAGGTGTCCTACTTGGGTCGTGTACTTAGAGAAGCTAAGTACAAATTACTGCACCTGATCATCCACGGCACAGAGAAGGCGCAAGAGGTGTTGGCAGGAGGCAAATCTCCTGGCTCCGCAATATACGTGATTGGACTGGCATAAGGAGCGTTGAAGATCTTTTTCGGGCTGCCGGGGACAAAGATATCTACTCTCAAGTGATATTCAACGTTGGGGGGACCTGACATGACACTGAGAAAAAAAAAGAAGTAGGTATGTATTGTACTATTTTGAAATTCTGACTAAACAGGCCATCTTTTGATGTAACTTTCCAGGTTAGCGTAGTACATTATTTTTACAGCATGATGAGTTAAAGTTAGCTGATAAAAAATATGAATTTTTATGATCGATCCAAAACATTTTTTTTAACGTGCAGGTTTTTTTAGTTTTATATCGGACTCCGACTAATATCAGGGTTATCTAGGATTGCGATACAACCATTAAAATCATAAAATATGGCAATTTGCAGTCACAGTAACATATATAAACATTTGGCGCAGGGTAGCTACTTGTCTTACTCTAGCTCGTCCATGCGCAGTACCGTTTGTCTCGCTCAAATTGATTGAATTTGATCTTTAATTACAGAAATTAATATTTTAAAATTATTTTTAAAGGAGTAGTAGGTATGTATTGTATTATTTTGAAATTCTGACTAATCAGGCCATCTTTTGATGTAACTTGCCAGGTTAGCGTAGTACATTATTTTTACAGTATGATGAGTTAAAGTTAGGTGATAAAAAATATTAATTTTTATGATCGGACAAAAACAATTTTTATTTCGAACGTGCAGATTTTTTTTTGTTTTATATCTGACTCCGACTAATAGCAGGGTTATCTAGGATTGCGATACAACCATTAAAATCATAAAATATGGCAATTTATAGTCACAGTATACAAACATTCGGCGCAGGGTAGCTACTTTCACACTTTTCAAAGAAATGCCTATAACTCGAAAAGTATAAGACTTTTTCAAGATTTTTTAAAAATTCTGAACCGTCATAAGCTGGCCTTTTCCTCGATACCGGCTTGACGTTGCCCTTTGGGACAACCTGTATATATCATTTATACATCATCCCTTTTTACACCGGTTCAAAAATTGTTAGCTAGGTATTTAAAATACGTTCAGTATCACGGACCCACCGAGATTCAAGTTTCGAATTACTTTCGGAGAGAATCCAAATATTCCTCTCTCGCTCTCTTGTATTCAAAAGTCAATTCTCGTATTCTTTCTTTGACGACAACCATCGTATGTGTTTTGACCTATTTATACTATGATTAATTTATAGTTGTTTGATTTGATTTTTTTTTCTAATCAGGTTCAAATATCATTAAATTTAACGTTCGTACTTACTTTTTCAAACCATGACTTTCTCCTCTTAAAAACTATAATTCTCGTAGATATTTTCAAGGTTCTCTCTTCGTATTCTAGTAATTTTAAACAAAGTTTTATTTCATTTTTAAATAGGCAATCCACACTAACTAAGATGATTTGTTCAACCAAATTAAAGACGTCATGAACTTATATGAGTCATGAACTTATACAAATTGAATCTTACTTCTTCGATTTAGTTTATAAAAATAAAGATTCCTTTATACATATCTGTTTTTTATTACCACTTAGGTATAGTTTATAAAAATAAAGATTCCTTTATACAATACTTATATAATGCATTTTTTATTAAATCTTAAGTTTAGTTTGTAAAAATAAAGATTCCTTTATACATATCTGTTGTTTATTACTTTTTAGGTATAGTTTATAAAAATGAAGATTCCTTTATACTTATATAATGTATTGTTTATTACATCTTAGGTTAAGTTCATAAAAATAATGAATCCTTTATACATACTTATAAATTTTTGATAACATTTTAGGTTTAGTTTATAAAAATAAGGAAAAAAAACCAATTAAAAAAAATGCAATTCTAGATAATTCAAAGTTTTAACTTAAGCTTCGAAACTTTAATGCAGTTAGTTATTCAGTTGTTTTTTTTATTTGAACTTTTAATTGATATTTTTGAAAATATAAAATTTAACGTTCATACTTACATTCTCAAATCTTGATTTTTTTCCACTTTTAAAATAAGACGTATTTTCGCATATTTTTTGCACGTTCAGCGTGTGGTTCTAATATTTGTTTAACTAAAAGCCTTAAACATGATCGCGTAATCCCTGAGTGCACCTTGTTAGACCGCTGAGAAGGGAACCAGGGATGAAAAACTGAAAACCAGCGGGCCAAGTTCTCCAAACAGTTATTTATTCAACAAGTCATCAGATCTCGATACCATGATATTTCAGAATGAAGAGTAATAACTTGTAAATGTAGTAAGACTTGGATCTTTTCAATTAAATAAAAAAAGTTTCAAAGACTACAAAATGCTTGCTGTAGATACTGTTGAAACATCCCTCCCAGATAACGTATCCTCCCTTTCGATGGAACTTTTAAAATGATTGAAATGAAACAATTACGGCGTTTTCACATAGGTTTATTAGTATTTAAAGTTGTCAAGATAAAAATGGCACATTACCTCTTTGAAAAATTGCCTTGGGCTAGAGATTTATACCAATATATAAATAACCAAATAAATATAACCAAATAAATAATAACTATATAAATAACCAAAAGTAGACATAATCTATAGCTCGTCTCGAGCCATAATCCACCATTATGTAATGAATCTTTTTCATACTCAGCCAGCAAATACTGGAATGGATCTGGAACCTCTGCCCTTAAAAATGCGGGTTAATAATTGCTCTGAAACGCCATCTCTTAAATGGTTTATGATTTTATTTTGATAAAATTTAAACTGTTATTTGTTTTTCTGTCTTTTTTTTTCTC
>OX463843.1:6454349-6531242 GCA_949825065.1 Odontocerum albicorne
AACGTAGTGACTTTTGACGAACGTCGTCAAATATTAATTGATTTTAATAAACTGACATATTTTTGCTAATTTGAAATAAGATGTATTAATTTGTCATTATCGTTAGTTTTATGTAATGTACTCGTATTTACCCAAATAACTTGCTATTTATTAGAATCGAGGCTTATATTAAAGTTGATAAAACAATTAAAATTACTGAACGTCGTTACAATTTTTATTGGGGTAAATTTGTGAAACGTCACAGAGACCATGCTACATTTTCTTTAGTATAGACATTTGAAATATTTGTTGCAATGTATCGAAATGAGATAATAGATTATCACACATAACTATTCAAGCAAACATCCCCTGCCTCATCCTCACTCATACATCTTCGTCAGCATATTGTTCTGTTTTTAAACGTCTTACATATCCATAAGTCAAAAAAAATCCTATCATATAATTTAATTTTTTACTCGGGATACATTTTATTCACGCACCATTCATTCCAGACAAATGTTCACCATCCCTAGAGTTAAAACATCTTTTGCCCAAAGACAATGTGCCTATTTAGCTCCCATGACATACGATGGGGTGCCGAATTCAATTCAAAAGGTAAAGGGAGAAAAACAGTTCCGGCAATCGATCGGAGCATGGTTGTTATTGCGACAGAAGTTTGATCGCGTGGGCTTGCAAGAGGAATGACTTGTGTAAGAGGTTTGTGCGAGCTCTTGAGTGTGGTGTTTTTATTTGTTTTTTATTTATATTTTTATATAACATATATGTATTTTTTCATTGTTTTATTATTGTGTGTGGTATATTGTAGGATGAATGTTTTGGCCTGTCTAGAGTGTGAGGAATTTGATTTCGCGTGATGTATACATAGGTAATTGACTGTCACTGTTTGTCAGGTTGATGAGAATGTGTAAAGGGGGTTTATATAATCCAAAATCGGAAAGAAGTATCGATTTATTTTTTATTGCTTTATGTCCTCAGTGAGATACAGGCAAAATCCTAGTTTACTGGGGACACGACAAATGAAAGGTAACAAACCCAGATCCATTAAAATTGTGTGTCCGAATTCAATTACTTGTTGTTTTTTCGAAAATTATGTATATTTCTTGCCATGTATAAAATAAAATTAGAATAAAAATATACATATCATATGTCTTTCAGAAGACATGCTCTCGATACGTTCAAACCATCTCAACGACACAATCTGGATATAAAGTTTGGTTCTAAAATTGTATAATACGAGTATTTTAAATTGAATAATCACCACATCATAAGAATAATTGAGAGAATGCTCCACTCAAGCTTTTTTCGTGTGCACTTAAAAGGAAATGTCAGTAAGTAGTTATGACTCAAACATGGCTTACCCCAAGGATCAATGGTATTACCAGTTTTTTTCAACGTATATACATATCATTTCAATTTGATTCTAATATAACCCATGCTGTTATGGGGGATAAAAAAAGGTCCTCATCCAGCGCAATTTACACTAGAAGAATGAAATATTTTATATTTTTTTATGAGCCGATGTCACGTAAGGAAAAAGAAGAAAATACCCTAAAGGGAATGATTCTCTAGTGGCGACAAAAATAAGTCGGAAAAATTATGTGAATACATCCAATTAATGTTTATACTTCTAATTTTCCACTAATGTATGTACGCAGATGATATTGGCTCGGTTACTCAAAACCAATAATTAAATGTAACCGACAACGTAATTAACAGAGTCCTGAAATCCATAGAAAGCTAGAAAGCTATTTTCGAGACTTACGACAATTTACATTCAAACCCATTAAAAATAATAGTTACAAATTTCCACCTTCACTACGCAAAAGTGACGGCAGAAGTGAATATTAAATTTGCGAATGAACCCAGTCATCAGTCATACCCCCGCTATCTTTTGTGGCACGCAAGATCGATCGCTAACATTTATACCCCTAAAAGAATTGCAAAGAGCAGACTTAGCAGCATTCATAAGCTTACCGGAATAAATTGGGAATTCGTGAAACTCTTTGTTGATGGGTTTGGTTGTTCTTGTGGTTATTTTATCTTATACAATATTTTTAATGAGAGAGAGACTGCTCTTTAAACGGCGCTTTACAAATTATCTTTTTATTATTATAAGGTATAAGTGGGGATCTATACTAGCGATGTTTTACCCCTAACCCGAAAAAAGAATGGAAAAAATGGTGATGATGAATTTTAACTTCAGAGAACATTTTTACATAAAAATACAAACATTCATGCATAACATCACGCCATTTTCTTTTCGGGGTAGATAAACAGAGTGCCACACTTTCCTATCTCGACACACATCCTTAGCGTCTTCTATATCCATATAACTTCTACGGTTTTTGTGACTTTTTACAATTCCTTTTTTTTCTGAGTATCATTCACCTGATTCATTCTTTGGTCTTCCTCTACCACGCCTTCCACTCACATTTGTACTACATATTTATTTCGTCAGTATTTCTTCATTCATTCGTTCCACATACCAAAGCCATTTCATCTTCTTCATCTTACTTAAAACATCAGCGTTAAGTTCATATTTATCCCTTATCACTTTATTACGTATTTTGTCATACATTGTCACTTCACGCATTTTTCCCAATGCACGCGTTTCTTCAGCATTTATTCAGCTCTTCTAAATATTTTTTTTACGTTTCATGCCCATACATCAAATTGGCACCAAAATGTTGCTATGGACTATACATAATTATGACATTACTAAAAATATTGATACAATTTGATATAGTGTACATATAATTATAGGGTAAACCTGGGGCAAACGGACATGGGGACAAATGGAGATGGGAACAAACGGACATGGGACAAACGAACATCGGGACAAACGGACATGGGGACAAACGGATATGGGGACAAACGGACACCTCCTTAACGTTTTACTCAAGCCAAACCTAATTATACACGTTGGCCACCATTGTGAGTATTTTTCTAAACGTTAGAAGTGTTGCGCTTCGCATAAAAACAATAATCTGGTAATATCTCAATAATCTTTTGAGATATTTATAATTATTTGTGACTAATTTCTACCTACTGGTAAGGACCAATACACAACAACTATATTTTGGTTATAATGACATGAATATTTCTGTTTAACCGCAAGTTTTCTTTTTGAGATTATGTTTTTATCGTGTTTAGCTAATGTCAGTGCAGTGTATTTTAGGGAAGGCCAAATCATGCTATTATTACCATCTGTTGAATATTTTTACAAACAAATTCTATGTTATGTAGGGGCAAACGGACACTGCGTTTAAGGGGCAAACGGACATAGCTTACCTTGTATGAATTACTCCCCGTTTGTTGTAGATCATGGTGTATAATCGTGAAAGGGCATCTAAATGAGTATAACTTCATACCAGAAGGCATTGAACTGGTTGAATGTTAGAAATATACGCCAAATTCACATACTGTCTCTATTGTATAATATCCTTAACTGTCTCGCCGCACCCTCTTATCTCGCCGAAAATTTTCAGCGTCTTTCCAATCATGGATTAGCGCTACGCTCAAACAGACATTGTTTATTGGCCTTTCCAGTTCACCGCTCTTCTTTCTTTACGTCGTCCTTTACTGTCCATGCAGTGAGACTCTGGAATCAGTTACAAACCAATATAAGACTCGCTCCGTCCTTGGCATGCTTTAAGAAGCGACTGAAAAAACTCTTAATTTCTAGTCAGTAAAATAACGTGTTTCATTCCTGATTTTTCTTTTCCTTTCCTCTCCACCATCCTTTCCTTTCCTTTTGATTGATGATATCTCACTTTATATGAAAAATAATGTTCGGGTGATTGTCCGTCTTTGTGGGGTTTGTGGGCATGTTCTCACATATATGTTTATGGATTTCGTGGGGATGGATAGTCATTTGAATGATTTATGCGACCACGTAACTTGCTTCATTTACTTTTGTCTGGTTGGTTGGAAGAGATTGCCGCCTGGCAATAAGCCCGCCAGATTGTATTGCAATAAAAGTGTTAAATAAATAAATAAATAAATGATGTAACTGGAGTGAAGAGTCAATGTCTCTGGCAGTAAAAACTGTCAAAATTGCTATTGGTATTGGATGGGTATGGATCCCATTGTTCTGATCCCGACAAAAAAGCTTTCGAAAAGAATGTGCACTTTCTTTGCTTGCCGCCACATAACATAGTGCACCAATATTACAACCCCTTGATGTTCAATTTTTTGTTCTATTGACATTCAATACAACGGAAGTTGCCGTGTACATTTACGTCGTTATCCAACAAGTGGAATAACCAAAACTTCATTTGGATATCTAGTTCAAGAAGTATGGAATCAGGTGGCAACTGTTGGTAATGTTGTCAAAGGCTTCAAAATCTTCAAGAAGAGGGCGTAAAAGTACTGAGTCCAGAATCTTGACCACCAGCAAATTTATTTCTGAGCTAAATGCTAAGAAGCTACTCCAAAATGTAAAAAAAATTAAAAAAGAAAAAAGAAGCAATACTAAATGTCAAAAGAAAATGGAGAATTATGGTTCTTGTAATGGTGTCTATAAAGAAGGGTAAAATTGGGTTAAGTGCCTTGAGTGTAATGTCTGGTATCACGTTGCATGTGATTTAATTAGAGAAGACCCTGTTTTCAGATGTGTAAGATGTTATATTGAAGATAGTGATTAGATGTCCGTGTGCCCCTTTGTAAGGGGGCAGAAGGACACTACATGGATTACTCGTTTTTTATTTGTTTCATGCACAAGTCCTTTTTTTTTTTTAATGCATCCATTTATTTAATCAAGTGTTTTTTTAATCGTTCTGCATATTTTTTTTTTTTTTTTTTCGATTTGTATTTCTGTACTTTTTCACATTTTATGTTAAGCGTGTCCGTTTGCCCCAAGTTTACCCTATATATGAACTAAATCCCCGCATTTGTACAAAGAAATATGCTCAAAACACAAACGTAATAATCTTTGAAATATATATTTTTTTGAGATATTATATGAGCATTAGTTGAAATTAAATTCCGTATTCAAGGAAATATTTTCTAATAAGTTATACTAATATTTAATAATGGGGATTATATGAGATGCTGCGATGAAAGCGTATTTTGCTAAATCTTTAGAGATGAGATTCTTGGCCTAAAATTTCTTCTTTCTTTAATAGATTAGTCGAAAATTCACAAAGCTATTAGATACTAAAACCGGCTCTGCTGAATTGGTTCAGTAGCCGGTCTCAATATTTATTATACTACGCATTTCTGATTATTATTATTATTTTATTTCACCTGGCAAGTTAATTGCCATGTAGCAATCTCTTCCAACCAATCAGAAAGATGTTTTAATGGGTACTAAGTGAAAACCAGACAGGAATTCCGTTTTAAAAAAATCTGGCTGCTGCCGTTGCTGCCGATCCGGAGGTTGCGGGTTCGATCGTTCTGTTCGAGTTCAATCGAGGGAATTAAGCTGCCAAAGCTGCTCGCGATATTTGCGAAGTGTACGGTGAAGATGCTATGAATGAAAGGACAGCTCGTCGATAGTTTTTTGCGTTTCAAAGACGGTAATTTCGACCCGAAAGACATGGAGCGTTCCGGACGACCAGTGGACTTCGATGAGGACCGCTTAAACCATATTATTCATGAAGATCCCCTTGATACATTTTTCATCCCCATTTTACGTCACCAGTAATGATGCGGTAAAGAAACCTTTGCTTGTGGCCATGCGTAGCTCGATGACGCGCGAGCAAACCAGCAGAAATTGTCGAACGTTGATTTTTGTTGTTTTCACTCAAAACATGTGGAACCCAAGCGCCGAACTTCTGGACTTTTTCCATTGATGTAAAATGGCGGTATACAGTCATATGACTACAATTCATCTGCTCAACCAATTCTACGGTGGTTTGAAAGGGATCTTCATGAATAATATGGTTTAAGCGGTCTTCATCGAAGTCCACTGGAGGTGTCGAAAATGCTCACTTTCGTCTACTTGACATTCCATTTTGAAGGCTTGTAATCAAATAAAATAATATATTATACTATATGTAACGTAAAAGCAAATACAATATCTTGTAGAGCAGAAAATTTTCTTTCGAATGACGTATAACCTTTACCATTTTGTTTTATTTTTGGTGCTCATTTTTAAATTTGGAAAAAAACGGACACAACTTATGTTAACACCCAATATAAAAAATCCCAAACATTTTTCATAGTGCGTTTTATGTTACTTATTATACTAAAAATTAGATTTCATGCTTTATTCAGTTTCATGGGTAATTTGGTTGTTTAAGGCCGAGGCCACACCAAAGTTCTTCGCTAGGTGCTAACATGACTAATAGACTAGGTGACTTCATGCTTGGCCACATCAAAGTGCTTCGCACCAATTCATTTGACATTTGGGAGAGGTTGAGTCAACAAACAATGCCACTCTCAAAACTAACCAGTTTCATTACAACTAACCATCTTTATTTACTTCCTGTGCAACTTCATTCCAAAGTGTTTTTATTACAGGTGCATTTTTGTAAAATTTGCTCGATGGGTCCCACAAAGGCTCCCTTTTATACACAGCTGTTATCAAAACTTCTTCCATCTTGCAAAATTACTTGATGACACAATAAAATTAACCAACACGTCTGTTCGCTAGGATACTCACTAGGTGACTAATCGTTACGTAGCGTAGCTCGAATCGTGCAGTGTGGCCATTTCGATAGTATGGGGTGCGTTGGTTCGCTAGAATATGTTACCTAACTCGCAGCGTAGCTCTAAGCACCAAGCGAGGCTCCTACCTGTGTGGCCGAGACCTAAGCGTTTCTACAATTTTTGGTATGGTTTTCACTTCAGGTCTCGAACATACAAGTATATTTGGATGATTATAAGATAATGCCTATTGATAATATGTTAAACCCTCCAGGCTGTATGAAATAAATAAAAGGGAAATATAAACCAGAGAAAATAAAATTCATCCCCGAGGTTATAAAATAACTTTTATACGTATATACTCGTATATATACGGTACGGAAGAACAATCTAGGAGATTTTTCATTTCACGTTTTAACCTATTCAAATTGACTTTGTACAGACCCGTTGGGGTAATTTAATATACCGGGTTGGGTATTCAATGGAAATCGGATGTCACTCTAGGGTAATTAATGATGAGTACTGACAGTACCATTTTCGACATAAAATATTATATTACAGATGAGACCAGTTAAGCATTTAGGTCGTGAACAAGGAAAATAATCCAGTTAAATGCGCTTCAATATGCAGTTGTTTCACTAAGATGTTTCCTAATATTTTTATCATCCTTAAACTTTCCCTTCCTGTGCTAAAAAAATCGCGCGTTCCGGTGCTATGTATTCAATACACATCAATACACATGTAAAAATGAGCGATTTAAATTCGGAAAAATAAAAATATTCATAGCCAATCGCTTAAATTAATAAAATTTGAAGTCAAAAGTGATAATAATTGAAATTTAATTGCTGAAAACATGAAAAAGAATATCGGCCGACGTTCACAAAACGGACGCAAAGATCTCGTATGAATGCCCGCGAGCTGCTGAGACGAGACTTAAAACACTAACACTGTGTATGTTATACCTCGAAGGAATAAACAACTGCGAACTGAGATTCCATTTCTTGCGTTCCAATATACCGAAGTAGAGTGAGAGTGAGACGTGAATAGCGTCGGTTCCTCATCCATAGCGGTTTTTAGAATGAATATACTACGTCACACACTGGCACACGTTTGATTGTATTGGCGAATTTATTCCCGATTTTCACAAAATATTTCTGATGTGATCGATAAGTGCTAATTATTATAAATATTATTTTTTTCATTCTATGTATAAATGTTTTACGTACGAATACCTAAAATCTGAAGCCAGTATTTATTATATTTATAGAGATATTAAAGTTTTGAGAAGCAATGTGTACTAGTTACACATCACAGGGAAGGAAGGGTTAACGAGCTCCGTGACTTAGTTGGTAAGATGCTTGAATACCACTTGGCGGTTTTGAGTTTGATTTCCAATGATACCAACCAACTCCAGTCCAGTAAAAGAGTTCGGATATATTATTATATTTCAGGTGAAATCCACTGTTCAGCTGAGTTGGAACAGCATATTCGATAGCTGTTGAAGTTTAGTTTTAACTTATTTATTGATTTGAGTGTCTCGATATTAAAGATCTCTGTGGTCTAATTGTTCAGATGTTTGACTACCCCTGAGAGTATCGGGTTCGATTCCAAGTGGTACCCAATAAAAAATATTTAAAAAGGCTTAATTTTATATAGGTGTTCGAGTGTTGTAGATTCTTCACACGCGGAATTCCGTGCCTACTACAGTAGTTCTAAATTTGAAGGCTTTATTACTGAGGCCGAAGACAATAGTGTCTCCCGCCCACGATATTCAATAAGACAGAATTACCAATTCGGATATGTTGAAGAGTACTTACAAGGTAGAACATCCCTTAAATGTTGTATTACACGTGTATAGACTTTTCGTTAGTTTTTTTTAACACAAAGAAAATAATGAAAAAAATTACTAATGCGACCCCTATTACATTTTTTTCCTTGGCGAACTCTGTTATTTGGATTGTAGAAAACTTCATTTCTAGCTTCAGTATCAGGTTTAACACTGCTATTGAAACCCCGGGCTGAAAGTCAAAATATGTAAAAAAAAAAAAGCCTTAGTCTGGTTGAACACAAAACCTCTTTCCACATCTCTCTGGATTAAAAGATATTTGCACATTGCTAAAAAAAAAAAGCTCGGTTACACTACGAGTACATTACCATAACGCCATTACCCTGTTGGAGTAGGCACAAAGAACAGAACGTCAGACCTATCTTGACATACTCGTACAACCTTCGCCTCATAATTTCACGTAGAAGTCGTAGGATTTCACTAACTTTCGATGTTTCCTTCTTTCAAAATATCATTCACTTGATCTAATCATACTTTAATTCGTCTTCATCTACCATACCTTCCACTCATATTTGCACTATACATTATTTTGGTTAGTCTTTTTTTTTCATTATAATTGGTTTATCTCAAATGAAATGTCTTCATAGATCTGGAATCAGGATGTTTATAGTATTTACTGAAATTACTCGTATGTTAGTTTGTGTTATTTAGTTTTTATTTTACGTTATGTGCTCAATGCTGAACATCGTGGTCCCCTGCTTTTTCTGGAATTTGGTGCACCACCTGTCTCCATCCTTCCCGATCCTGGACCATGTTGAATGCAACATTTAAAGAGGATCCTGTTAACTTATACTATATATCTGGTCCGTCCATCTTGTAAGAAAACTTCCTCTTTCTCGTTTTCACTCTACTTTCCCTGTGATCACCAGCTTCTCCACAATTCCGTTATTCTTTATAGTAACGTGTTCAAAATGTGTTACACTCCTTTTACTACATTTTTCTTTAAGGTTATCTCTAATTCTTGGATACTAAAGACGTTGGTGTGCTTTAAAGACCATGGCCTACGGAGCATCCGCCTTCAGCATCACATCTCGGAGGTCCATCATGTTTCTTTCCTTATTTCTCACGATCAATGTTTCCACTCCACACAGTAGTATGGAGATATTTAACAAGACGGATTTAAGTTCATCATTGAGTTATTAATTTTTCAATTTTATACCACTTAAAAACAAGGTACACCGATCCAAAAAAGTTTTCAACAGTATATTTTCACATTTCTCCAAATATTTAGTGTGACTATAACTTCATTATTTAGTTTATAAAGATTTTCGGTTCGGTAGGAAAGTGTGGCGCTCTGTCTTCTATATCTACTCCTACAATGAAATAGCGTGATAATTTTATATAATAAGTTATTATTATGAGTAATTAAAAAAATTAAATAAAATGAAAACTTGTTGATATTTCTGATATCAGAAATATAATATATACTCTAAATGTTCTAATACATATTTTGTACGGAAAAACTTTTAAATATAACGACCATCATTCAAACGATGAGATTTTGCATAAAAATATATTTAGATATAAAACTATTTTATAACTTCCTTAAAATAAGACTTGAGTATGTAATATCATTACAGATGAACGAATGATTCACGCAAAACATGTTGCGAAATAAAAATCATGATTTCAACACGGAAAATGTGCGAAAATCAACGTGGAAACCGGCAGAAAGTATGTTTTAAAGGCAAAATATAACTTGTTTGCGTACAAAGTATAAATGACTTGATGAAATATTATTTTTTTATACTAAGCATTTATTATAAAAAGAAAAATGTTAAAAAAAAACATGTTTTACAGATAAAATTTGCATTCAAAAGGTTAAAGCAAGTTTGTAATTTATAATAACCCGATTTGTTATTAATTAAAATAAAAACTTATTTCAAATTATTTATTTCAATTATTTACGATTATAATTAATTTATTTAAATAAATATAGCGTCCGTGCTGTATTGGTGACAGAATAAATATAAAAAAAAAGGCTTTCGCGCTCATGTAAACAAACAAAAAAATACAGCATACATTAAAAATATTAAATATATCAACTTTCTTACCTTTGTCGTATTATATCGGCTTTGTATTTTCTTTAAAACAGGTTAAAACACCACAATTGCAGTCACTTATGAATAGTATAAGTCATAATTGTATGCGTAAAAAAATATTATAAAAATACACAGCTGTTATTAAACAACGCGTTCTCTCTATAAAAGACTCGGAGCTACTCGCACATAAAGCGGATTTATTGTGAGAGTGCTCGTGCAATGCACTCGGAAATTGATTTTCTGTCGGCAGTAGCGCACAATTGACGACGGCCGAAGTAGGAACTAAAATGTCATTCTGTCAACAAAACAAATTAGTTGCTGGTTTGTGTCTCTGCTGTTCTTCCTCTTCCGTGTTAACGCTTCACACTTTGCACGGTAGATGTCGGATTACATATTATATATCTTTCCGCCATTTTTAGTTAATCTATTGTACCCGCACCTTTATAATAAATCAAATACGTGAGCTATTTAATTTAGCTCTCATCGTGTTTCCGTCTTGTTTTTACTTAAGGACTTTTTAAATAAATAAATATAGATTTATTGATAGTACAGTACCCGGCGGTAAGTAATATATATTGGGCTTAAGAAAGAGACTGTCGGCTATAATCGGCTAACTTCGACTTTGTAGAGCGTCGTCTCGTTCCGTCACGAATTCCGTCGCGATTTGTCGTAGTAAAATAAATCGTACCGGTAGTAAAATAAATCGTAGCGGTAGTAAAATAAATCGTAGCGGTAGTAAAATTAATCACTTAAAATATTTCCATGAACACCATGCACCTGGAACAAATTAAAATACCCAATGACACGCTAAGGAATGCATACTTGAAATATATAAAGGGTCTTTCAAATTGAGCGTTTTTTTAATTCTTGGATAAAACACAGATGGCGTTGCGAACTTGCCGGGGCCTTGTGCCATTTGAGAAGTGTAATGTATGACATTTATAAAAATGGAGTCGTATACAGTACAACAACGCGTTCAAATTGTTGAATTATTTTATGTATTGTAATCTCCGGAAACGGTGATGTTAATTGCCCACCAAGATCATGTGATCTGACACCGTTGGACTATTTTCTATGGTTTTTCGTGAAAAGCCAGATCTATAAGAATGGCTGTCGATCAATTCCTGAGCTGAATGACGAAATTATTCGTGTTATTGGTGGGTTAAATTCCAAAATGTCATCGAAATTTTGACTAAAGAGTGGACATCTGTGGAGCTGCAAGAGGTGGGCATTTTGGAGGATATTGTCTTTTGTATTTAAATGTCATGCATTATACTTCAATGACAAATAAAAAGTTTTTTGAAATCAAAGCAAATTGTGTGTTTTATTAAAAACCGCTCAATTTGAAAGACCTTTTACATGTGTACATGACAAAAGCGTTGTAGGACATTAGATTTTAACTTAAAATACATTTTAAAATTATACGAAAATATGTAAAAAGAATATCGAAATATTTAAGGAAACACAACCGTTTTTAAGACGTCTTATCAAAATTCATGATTGTATATGTAGGTATGAACACTATATTTATACACTAAACTACACCTAAAACCGAATGTGCGTCTATCACATATCGGAAGATCTTCAAAGGTTTCTTTGAAGTTCGTCTTCCTGGGGTAAGTTTTCTGCGCTTTACTTGTTAAATATGTTTTTCTGAACATATGCAGATGGCCGCAGCCACTAACATCTCGTATCCTTACTCTTAACTTATTCAGAGTTTATTTTACAATATTTTTAATCAGTAAGATAGTTGGGTAAAGTCCCCAATCGGAGCGCCCTTAAAAATAGTTTGCTCTCTAAACGGCGTTATATAAATAGTCATTTTATTATTATAATATCTGAGGATAAACAGAAAGGATCGAGTATATTCAACCAAGTTTTTTCATAATCTAGTTCTTTGATTTAAATAAAATTCTTGTTTTTTTTTTGACAATTTCATTGCATACAGTACAATCTGTTGGATTAATTACAATGTGACATTTTTTTCCGACTAACTATTATAATTGAAAATCATATCGGAACCCTTTTTTTAACGAAATCGGATACCAACGGGAATGGAACCCCGGGTCGGAAAAGAGACGTCTTTCCAATTAGACCAAGTGGTTTTCCTCTTCTACACCTCTTATTCAACATATTCTATATTTTTTAATAATAAAAAAAATACACGATATTTAAAGATTAAGCATCTTTGACGAATACGAAAAGAATTTTTGTTAAGGAAGATTTTTTTTATTTATTAATTGTTGAAAAAAATGTATTGAGAGATTGCCACATGGCAATAAACTCGCCAGGTTAAAAAAAATGATCACAATTGAATATGTAAAGCACTCTCCTGTCTAACTAGATATATGACCGTTCTAAGGCAGGTGATTTACACAAATGAAATATGAAAAACAAAGCAAAATAATAAAAAAACTTAGACTTACTCGTACATATACAGGGTCTTTCAATTGGCACGCTCAAAATTTGTTAAGTTATAGCGGCCATGTTGTTAAAGCGACATCTGTCAAATTTGTTGTGAATTGTTTAGTACTATAGTGTATGGCAAATCACCATGGAAGAATATAGCGTTGAACAACGTGTACAAATCATCAAATTTTATTTTCAAAATCAGTGCTACGTTCGAGAAACGTTCCGCGCATTACGTGATTTTTATCCTCGCCACAACCGTCCTGCCGAGTCGACTATTCGACGTTTGGTGGCCAAATTCGAGTCAACCGGTTCGATAAATAATCAGCCAACACCCGTACGTCACCAAAACGCAAGGTCTGCTGAAAACATCGCTGCTGTGCGTGAGAGTGTACGTGAAAACCCGAGGCATTCAATTTCTCGTCGTTCACAAGAACTTGGCCTTTCTGCGACTTCAACTTGGTGAATTTTAAGTCGGGACTTAAGCCTGCACCCGTATAAAATCCCACTGACCCAAGAACTTAAAGTAAATGACCATATACAACGCTGTGTGTTCGCTGATTGACCCTGGTTAACCCAAATTTCGCCAAAAAAATCATCTTTAGCGGCGAGGCCCATTTTTGGATGAATGGATATGTGAACAAGCAAATTGTCGGATTTGGGACGATGCCAATCCACACGAAATACACCAGCATCAAATGCATCCCGAGAAAGTCACTGTTTGGTGCAGATTTTGGTCTGTCGGAATCATCGGTCCGTAATTCTTCCAAAACGAAACTGGCATTGCCATAATCGTCAACGGCGATCGCTACAGATCGATGATAAGCAACTTCTTGTGGCCTAAACTAGATGATATGGATACCGACGACATGTGGTTCCAACAGGACGGCGCTACGTGCCACACAGCGCATGCCACGATGGACATTCTGCACGAGCGATTTGAGGGCATGGTTATCTCGCGCTTGCGATATCGTGCAATTTAACGCCTTTAGATTTCTTCCTTTGGGGCTATCTTAAATTGCAGGTCTATGCGTATAAACCGCAAACAATTGATGCCCTCAAAGTCAACATAACGAACGCCATCCAGCAAATTCAGCCAGATTTATTCGACAAAGTCATCGAAAATTGGACTTCCCGAATACGTGCCAACAAGTAAATCCGCGGCGGAAATTTTAACGACGTTATATTTCATACTTAATGCCATAAAATATTCTTTCAAATGAAAAAAAATTAAGTGGATATCTCACACACAACTTGTTTTATTTACATTTAACACTTATTTATTTACACTTATTGAAAGACCCTGTTGTATAAGGCATAAAAAACTCAAGCAGTATAAAAATAAAGTATAAAAATACCACTACAATCTTGTTATGTAAAAAAAAGTATTACAATTAGAAACATTCATTGTTCAAAGGTTCATTCGTTTATGTAAATTGATAAGTGCCATAAAAATGACACTTATCAATTCACGAAAAGGTAAAACATAAAGGAAATTTTAAAAAAATATTTCTCCTTTGGTTTGGATCAATTTTAGTTTTTTATCTTGTTATGACATTATCTCTTGCTAAATCCGAACCCAATTTTAGTTTAAGATATTTCAAGAAACAGAACGACGTTTTGCATATAAAGGCATCTAATGAAATGAAAAAATCGAGAGAGCATTTATATAACTATGAAATACTAAGATGAAAGAAAATTTATTTAACATGTACAAGAATGAAGTTTGCTTATTCTTTTTTTTTTACGTAAATTTGCTTTTATGTACAAAATTGTACATAACCCACTTATGTGGAAAAAGGAATATATTAAGTTGGATTAAGGATGCACCGTTGAATATAAAGGGTAAAAAAAGCATGTAGAAACGAGTATATCGAAATCTACTTCCGAGTATCTTACAAATATGGTTAATTTTAAAGTTCTAAGGGGATGTTCACATAAGGTGGTATTTCTAATCTTAAAAGATGAGATACGCCTGAGGTGATCCAACTATTTAACTATAAAGATCAGTTTAAAATATGATTAGTTCGCATTTACATGTAAACCTACATTTCAGAATACATCAGTCAAAATATTCCAAAATTAATTTGCACACTAATGAAAGGAAACATTGTTTTTTTAATAGAGTTGTGGAATTTTGGAACAAATTACTCGATAGGGTTGTGACATGAACCAATTTAAAAAATGTATAGACAAGTTTCGACACACACAATAACTGTTTTAGGGGTGTTTTGTTTCCTTGAATATTTCTTTATTTTTTAACAGTTTAACATGATATACATTTTAACAGTCCATAATGATTATATTTCTTCAATTTTCGTCTTCGTCTCCTGTCTACAACTTTTCGTATTGTATTGCACTTTCATTGTATACACAACCTGGCGGGCTTATTGCCACGTATCAATCTCTTCCAACCAACCAGAAAGGTATTTAAGTGGTCTTAAGTGAAAACCAGACTGGAATCTTTTGAAGAAAAATCTGGGTTGCAAAAAAGCGGGATTTGTACCCGCAACCTTCGTGTTGGAAGATATGTATCTTACCAACTAGGCCACGGAGGAACGTTCATGTATTATGAAAACCTCTTAAGTCAATGAACTATTAAAACCTTTTAATACGCCTGAGCCACGTTTAACTGCCTTCCATCAGCCATTTATGAGTGTAACTTGACGACTTCTTCAAATAAATTGGTTGCATGCTTTGTCCCTGTGAATGACACAAAGCATCAACATTAATAACCTCATTTTTGCTATATCCGTTATAACGTTTACTTATGCACTGTGCATTCAGCACCGTTCAGCACCATCGACTACATGTTTTAGTGAATACTGCCCTTCACCTTTAGAAGCGAAACAAGAATCAGGCAACAAGTAACTGTACCGGTAGGGGACTTTGATTTATTACTGTCGATATCCTTTTTATACATTTTAATTTCAATGACAATAATAACACTAGTTAACAAGGTTTTTGTAACAAGGGTGAACATGGTCATTTTAGGTCAATTTTTATGTGCTGATAACGAATATGCACTTGAAAATGTTCCATCACGTACCTTTTAAGAGAAAAACTTGAAATTAGTTTTTGACTGAAACTGAAACTTTTGAAAGATGAAAAGTTAAAAAAAAATTAAGTGTTGAAGAACTAGAAGCTTGAAAAGCCTTTGGAAGAGTTGTTAATGGTTTCCTAGGTAATAATAAAGTTGACAATTACAAACAGCTTGTACAAGAACTCTCGCAGTTACCAGAAGCTAGGATGTCGAATGTCACTGAAAATACACTTCCTGCATTCCCATCTAGACTTTTCCCCAGAGAACTTAGGAGCTCTAAGTGATAAACAAGGGGAAAGATTCCATCAGGATATTCACAGAATGGAACAACGATATCAAGTAAGGTGGGATTTTTATGATGAGGGGCTACTGTTGGTTTTTTTAGAGGTGACACAAAGCACAAGAGGAAAAAATAGCTGTAAGTATTTCATATTTTAACAAAAAAATGTTGCTAGTAATCTGTTTATGGCTGTTTACTGTAATGTAGGGGCTCCTAAGTTATCTAATTTGAATTTTCATTCAATTCAATATACAATCTCTAAAAAAAATAGTTGATTCGATCAAATTTATAAAAAAGGCTATTTTTGAACAAAAAATTGGTATATAACTGGTATATATGGTTTCTTATAGTAATTATTTTTTATTCTGCTTTTTTGGATTTTCTTGTGTAACAACATTGTATTCTGTGTCCAAATTTAGCATTTCAGGAATTTATTTATTTTCATTGTTGTAATAACGCCTTTGAATTGCGAAAAAACGTACTTATTTTCTTAAAACATCCCCCCTTCTGTTACACAAAAATGTTACGTGTTACAAACTTTTCGCTTGTGTAATTAATACGGCTAATCAAAAGGGTTCTTTTGACAAGTAAAACTTTTTTTCAAGAATATTTTCTCAAATTATAAGCTAAAAGTTTTAAACAACTGTCAAGTTTAAGTTTCAACCAAGCGTTTTGTGTATGGTTATACAATTTCGGTTAAATATGTAGACATTATTGTAACAATTACAAAAATCTTATAACGCTTTCGTTGTAAACAGTACAAGCTGACGGGTTTTGTGTATGGTTATACAATTTCGGTTAATTCTGTAGACATTATTGTAACAACTACAAAAATCTTATAACGCTTTCGTTGTAAACAGTACAAGCTGGCGGGTTTTGTGTATGGTTATATACAATTTCGGTTTATTCTGTAGACATTATTGTAACAATTACAAAAATCTTATAACGCTTTCGTTGTAAAAGGTACAAGCTCACGGGTTTTTTAATCATGCAGAAATCTTTTCCAAAAATATGTTCCATACATCCTATCGTATAGGGTCATACCTGAACATTGTCGCTCTCATTATAGTCTCTGACGACTCCTCTTCATTCATCCCTGTTCAAAGGGATGTTGCTAATGGTACTGGATTAGTCCAACACATTGGGAGTCTTCCTCTTGTGCGTCGTCCTTCCACGCATCCAGTAACTACAAACCTCTCCAAACTATCTCATTGGCCACGAGCAAGGTTCCCAAAGAATCAGACGTCAACAATCTGTCAGTGATTCTCAGTTTTTCGAGAATGGAGGCGTTAGTTTACCTTTTTGTCCATGGAATTCGTAATAGTCCTTCTCCAGAACCACATTTCAAATGCATCTATTCTACGTCTCTCGCTTGCTCTCAGAGTCCAAGTCTCCGCGCCATACATGAATATTGCGAAGACGAGAGACTTAACAAGGCACATTTTCATCATGATGAGGATTGTTCTATTCTTCCATAATTTTTCCAGCTCTGACATGGCATGTTTTGCCCTTCCAGTTTTTTTTATTCAATTAAGACTTGATTCTTCTATTGTTGGTAATACAGGAGTCTTAGTAAATAAAGTCAATAACTATTTCTAGATCACTTCTTGAAAAACACGTTAAATAGGCCTTAAATAAAAACTAATGTGTAGTCAGTTTTTAAATAAATTTGATATCTCACTTTATATGAAAAAGAATGTTCGGGTTATTGCCCGTCTTTGTGGGATTCGTGGCCATATGTTCACGTATGTGTTTATGGATTTCGTCATTTGAATGATTTATGCGACCATGTAACTTGCTTCATTTACTTTTGTCTGGTTGGTTGGAAGAGATTGCCGCCTGGCAATAAGACCACCAGATTGCATTTGCAATAAAAGGGTTAAATAAATAAATAAATAAGTTTCAACGGGATATGAATTTGAAACCCAGGATTAAAAGGCACTCGTTTTTCCAGCTCGGCTAAGAACGTTGTCGTAAATTAAATCTGTGGCATTATGGCAGAAGTTGATATAGCCGTTTTTTTGTCATTTTGTGTTTATTCTCCCAATTTAAAGAAAATATTTCTCAGCATGTTGTGGCAAAACTTGGTGTGTCAGTTTTGTCATCCAAACAAAATATATATAGTTGGGAAAAACTGAAAAAAACGCTTATTTACGAGTATACTGATTTTAACAGCTTATCAAAGTTAATATTGCTTCTCCTGTAAACTAAGGTAAAACGGACACATCGACTTCTGCCATAACGCCACAGAAATATAGTTGGAAATTTAATATTGTATGAAAGGAAAATATTTATACTTAAACGTTGGAATTATTTTATGTTGGAACCTTACCGAGTGAAACTGTAAATAGTTTTGTTTTACACTTTTATGTAAATGAAATACTCGTACATCTGTAAATTGTTTTGTTTTACACCTTTATGTAAATGAAATACATCTGGCGGATGTATTTATTTGAAGTATATCTTCTCATTAACTACTATAGATTATCATTAATAATTCATTATTTTTTACGTTCGCGTCAAACCAATATTTAACCACAAGCTAAATGACGAGAATGAAATGAAAGTAAATATCAAATATTAAGGGAAGAAAGGATAAGAATAAACTAGTATATGAGAAAGTAAAAATATGTGTTTTGAAAAAAATGTTTATTAAAAAAAAATATTAGGTGTTAACATAAGTTGTGTCCGTTTTTTTTTCAAATTTAAATGAGCACCAAAAGTAAAACAAAGGGATCTTCATGAATAATATAGTTTAAACGGTCCTCATCGAAGTCCACTGGTCGTCCGGAACGCTCCATGTCTTTCAGGTCGAAATTAGCGTCTTTGAAACGCAAAAACCATCAACGAGCTGTCATTTCATTCATAGCATCTTCAAATTCAAATATCGCGAGCAGCTTTATTCCCTCGATTGAACGCGAACAGAAGGAGATGTCGAAAATGCTCACTTTCGTCTACTTGACATTCCATTTTGAAGGCTTGTAATCAAATAAAATAATATAATGTAAGGTAAAAGCAAACACAATATCTTGTAGAGCAGAAAATTTTCTTTCGAATTACGTATGATCTTTACCATTTTGTTTTACTTTTGGTGCTTATTTTTTAAATTTGAAAAAAAAAAACGGACACAACTTATGTTAACACCCAATACATAGTTAAGGGTGAAGATTGAGCACATATTAATACATTCAGCCCTCAAAATGTTACCCTTTTTTCGTGAAATGTGTGAAACAAAATTTTACCCTTCTTTCGTGAAATGTGTGAAACAAAATTTTACCATTTTTTTGTGAAATGTGTAAAACAAAATTTTACCCTTCTTTCGTGAAATGTGTGAAACAAAATTTTACCCTTTTTTCGTGAAATGTGTGAAACAAAGTTTTATCCTTCTTTCGTGAAATGTGTGAAACAAAATTTTACCCTTCTTTGTGAAATGTCTGAAACTAAATTTTACCCTTCTTTCGTGAAATGTGTGAAACAAAGTTTTATCCTTCTTTCGTGAAAAGTGCGAAACAAAATTTTACCCTTCTTTCGTGAAATGTGTGAAACAAAATTTTACCCTTCTTTCGTGAAATGTGTGAAACAAAATTTTACCCTCCTTTCGTGATAAAATTTATATTTGAACATGAAAATATTCAACCTTCCTCAGTTAAAAAAGAGACTGTATTGACATCAATCTTCAATTTCGCTATGATGTTGATATGTTGATAAAACTTATAACGGTACCTAGAAAGTTGCAAGAAGAATAATGGGCTACTTAAAAAAATATACTATAAACTGCATTAAAAATGTAAAAAGAAGGAACTGTTCATGGTCATCAATAACCCTCACTTAAGATACAACTCTGGATATAGATATGTTGATGAAACTTATAACGATAGGATGTAGATATGTGGATAAAACTTATAACGGTACCTAGAAAGTTGCAAGATGAATAATGGTATACTTAAAAAGATATACTATTGTATAAACTGCATTAAAAATGTAAAAAGAAGGAACTGTTCATGGTCATCAATAACCCTCACTTAAGATACTCACAGAAGTACAATTTAAAGCCAACTTGTAAATAAATAGGTAGCCTTATTACAGAAGACTTGTCTATCTATCATAAGTAGGAATAGAAAAAAATGAACTATAAAACAAGATCACAGAAAGCAAAATAAAACAAGTTTGAAGACAATTTTCTGCCATATTTGTTGGATAATATAGGTTACATGAATAATTATCCATTTTATGTCCTAAGTCTTTTATCCAACTCACTGGTAAGGTAATATTACTTTCTCTTGGTGCCTTTAAGAAGTAATTGATCGTGTTCGACTTACAAGAGATACCAAGTGGCGATATGTAGAAAAAGAAAATATTAAAAAGTTGTGCTTGCCAGGTGATTTTAGGTAAACTTTATTTACAAAATAAATAAAAAATATATAGGTTTGTTGACAGCAACATAGTGTGTACATATATCCTGAAAATACACATATCCAAGGCAAATAAAATACATTTGAGAGAAGCTATGGGCTCAATTCATAACATCTTCCCAATCGAGTTAAGCCCCCACCAATAGGAGGACGAGTTCATCCACGAGGAAATCAGATATGTTTCAGCCCACACTATAAACCTTTATCAAACACTGTTGGAGATAGTTAAGGTAATTAAAAATGAGGAAAAAATAAGAATGTTGACAACATGGCGTGTACATGTGTCATGAAAATACGCATATATCGAAAGCCAATGGAAAATAAAATACATTTGAGAGAAGCTATTATATCAAACGATATGGGCTCATCTCATAACATCCTCGCAATCGAGTTAAGCCTCCACCAATAGGAGGGCAAGGTCATATACGAGGAAATCAGATATTTTTCAGTCCACACTATGTCTTTATCAAAAATGTTACTGTTGGAGATAGTTAGGGTAATTAAAACTGAGGAAAAGATATGTTGACAACATAGCGTGTACATATAGTATATCTTAAAAACACACATATATCTAAAGGCAATGGAAAATAAAATACATTTGAGAGAAACTATTATATCAAACGATATGGGCTCATCTCATAACATCGTCCCAATCGAGTTAAACCCCCACCAATAGGAGGGCGAGCTCATTCACGAGGAAATCAAATCTTTTTTAGCTCACACTATAAACCTTTATCAAATACTTTTGGAGATGGTTAGGGTAATTAAAACTGAGGAAAAGATAAGAAGTATGGGAAAACTTGCAAGCATCTATGACGAGATGACGAGGAGAAATGTCTTATCTGCCCTTCTAAAATGGACAACGTGTGATGGAAAGTAAGTATTCTGATAGTAATAATAATGAAGGGTCGGTTTCTAGTGCCGTTTAGAGCGCAAACTCTTCTCAAGGGAGCTCCAACTTGTAACTAGAACCCACTATTATTGACTAATTAAAAATATTAGAAAATAAATATACTTAAGTTGAGTGATAGGACGGGAAGGTAGTGGCTGCCATTGAATAACTTCCCGGCATCTGCATATGTTCTGAAAACATATTTGGTAAGAAAACCGCAGAAACCTTACCAAAGGAAGACAAACCACAAAGAAACCTTCGTAGATATTCTGATATGTAAAAGTGACACAATCGGATTTAGGTATAGGTAAAGTATATGTATAGTATTCATATATGATCATAATTTTTGATAAAGCTTCTCCAAAATGGGTGGATTTCAAGTGCTTCCTAAAGCTGCATACACCACCCATGCCTCTAACACTAAGAGGCCTACCATTTCTCACCTCAGGACCAGCAAAAGCAAAAACCTTGATCACAATAGTCCGCTCTATTTGATCGATTAGGAATAATTTTGTTAAAATTGACTTGAATATTCTACTCTTCAAAAGAATATCCCTCTGACACAGACTCAAAAGATATAACGGACATTCCATTAAAGCTACGGTTTCCTAAGAAAGCGGTGCCGTTATGTAGCGGCCGTAACCAGATGGCGATGGTTTCCTAGAGAGCGTTGGTTGTGAGCGTAACGTCAAATAGCGATACCGCCATTTGAATGACTGCCGTCATAGTGGAACAAACAGTCGTGTGACGTTTTTTCCCGTGTAGCGGGGACCGTTTTAAAATAAAAAATGAGTGCGAACGTTATTTGGACCAGCGAAGATGACGACACATTGGTTGATTTTGTAAGAAATAATGAAGTTTTATATAATGTGAAGAGCAAAGACTATAGAAAAGCCCAGTTGAAACAAAATATGAGGAATATTATCGGGATTACACTTGAAAAACTAGGAATGTATATATATTGTAAATTGATAAGGTTGTATTCCTGCCTTGCTGGGGGCTTATATGATTAATTATTCTAACCAAATTTAAAACAATCTAATGTTAATTATTCCTTAAAAAAATAAAAGCCAAACTAATACTTCACAAATTCGTTCACGGAGCTGTGAGATTTGACGTTTCCAACTGACAGTTGTGGGTTCTCATTTCTGCCGTCTGTTTCTCAGTTCTGTCATCGTTATCGTTTAAGTTAACATCTCTGGTTCGGCCGTTTTCTTACGTCCACCGCATCACGTCATGTTACGGCCGCTATATAACGTCACCGCTTTCTTAGGAAACCGTAGCTGAATACAGAGACAAAGTTTGAAATCAATCGTACGCGATACTTCATCCAACAACATAATGCTTGACTAATATATTGTTTTCAAATCTCAGACAGAATTTTCGTATCACATATTATAATATATACTCGTACATAACACCTGAGAAAAAAGACACATGAGAGAGCACTTGCGAAATTTATTACTGTAAATTTCCAAGTTCACTCTTGCGTGAATTATTAAACAGTATCAGTTTTAGATAGTTATTAAAAGCATTTTTTTGAACTTGTAGACTTTAATTTATTATGAACTTTTGAGATTAAATTTTAATACGAACAACGCTGTGTAAGTCGGAATTATAATACATATAATAATTCAGACATCGTCTTCTTATTCGTTCCCATATGATCTTAAACTGAGCGATGGATTCGTCTCCAATTCTTTCAATCCTGAACCATGCTGAGTAAGTGCAACCCTCAAGAGGAACTAGTCATCTTTTTTATTTATTCTATTCACCTTATTAGAAACAGTCTTCTTTTTCGTTGTCTATTTACACTTTACAATCACCTTCTTCAAAATGTCTTAATTTCTTCAAGCGACATATTTTTGCATGTTGTTGATAGTCTTTCTTTGACTTGTAGATTTTGGAGGATAGACATATTGACTCGTCTTGTAGTGCATGAGAAGCGATGCATTCGGCCCAATACCACATTTTGAAAATATCCAGTTAATTTATTTTCTTTTTTCCCAACTTCAATGTTTCCTCTCCATAGATACTGTGTAAATTTTAGTGTTTAGCAGAAGTGATATTGTAGGGGGAAATGATTTGCAGAAGCACAGCAAGAGGACGCAGCTCCTGGTTAAAGAACTTACGACAGAATTTTCACTGTGGTATCATATCTTTAGTCACAGCTTCTACCTCAAAGGTCAAGGTAGCTTTGATGATCGCCAACCTCCAAAGAGGAAGAGAACTTGAAAGAACTCAACACTTCTTCCATGTTCCACTTTGTTCTTAAAAGTTTGACCTATGTCAAATCTGCTGATAATGGAACCTTGTCAACGCAATGTTATCAGTAAATCACCGTGTTCCATTCGGCGTCCTTTCTTCGATCTTTATTCTAGTTCTTTCCATAATTATCATTATAAGTCTAGTTTTAAATACATACATGTCATCTCCTTTCAGAGTAGGCAGAGAGGACATATCTCCACGTCTATCTATTCACACGTTATATTCACTTTCAATTCTCGTCTACATCCATAAATCTCAAAATACATGATCATATTTATTTCTTTTCATATCATATTTATTACTTTTCTCTTAGTTAACATTTCTACAATTATCTTCTCCACTTTTTCCTCGCTTTCAATTAATTTCGGGCAAATATGATTGTTTCGTAAGTCTAATGATTCCATTCTTTATTCTTCTTATTGCACCTCTCTCTAAAAAAATAGTTATCAAACATTGTAATACCAAATATTCTACTGAAGACATGTTATTCTGGATTTATTCTGCTCTTACCACTCCCTTTCAATGCTCACGTTTCGCTTCCATATATTAAAATTGACACTAGTACACAACTGTGGACAATCATTTTGGAAAAATAAATTAAAAATACTAAATGCGTGATTGACCTTATTACCTGCAGGAACACGCCTTTCAATGTATTTTTCTATCTTACCCTCTCTGGTAAACATGCTTCTTAAATAGTAAAATACCTCAATTAATTATAATCTTTGTTCACTCATAGATTTCAAATACTCATAGAATCACACTTTTCAATAACCTTTCAACTGATTAATATTCATTCTCTAGTCTTCTTTGCATCCATTATTCCAACCAGCATTAGAAATTCATAATCGTCTGCATACAACGACCCATTTTCAACTAATTCTGACATTTCACATCTCTTCTGGAAATGTAGACAATAAAACGGTATATTTAATTTTTTGTGAATATTTCAATAAAAACAATATATTTGTGATTTCATCGGTGAATTTTTTAGAGTTACCTTTATTTCGAAATAGTAAATAATTTCAAATATTTAAATAATTCAAAAGTTTAAATCCGATGGTCAGCCCTATCGAAGGCTTCGAAAATGTCTGTATATGCAGCATTAAATGGAAGGCGAGCATTCAGGGTATTTGCCACGTAATTTGTTTAACAAATTCGTAGCGGTCGATCTTCCAGAAAAGAATGTTGAACTGTACTGAAGGACAGAGAAGCAGACTTTCCTATCGGGATACACATCTTTCGTATCTTTTACATCCATACACCTTATCAAATCACATTGACGACTTCACTGACTTTTTGGGTTTTCTTCTTTAAAAATATAATTCACTTGACCGAACCATACATTCCTTTGTCTTCCTTTACCAATATTTTTTCATCCATTGGTTCTGAATAATTAATCTTATTCAACCTCTCTGATCTTTAATATTCCTCTCTGATCCCTTCATTCTGTATTCTGTCATAAGATTATGAGCTTCAATGGTATTTTTTTAGCTTTATTCTTGACCCTTCGCTCTGTTGTGAATTTTATCATTTTGAAGATCACATTTAGTGGACTGCAATGAAAATCAAGTCAATAGTTTCCTATGGGATCTCCACTCAGCCTTACATCGATTCATCTTCGTATCGATTTATTACTCCGATCTATAGCATAAAAAAACAGTTTTGTGATATTCGAAGTTTTCAGTGGAAGTGCTTGCAACTCGCTAGGTTATTTGAACTCCAGGACTTAAGTCGTTTTATTTCGAAATTTACTGCGCTATGATTATTTTTTTTCACCTTTGACGGTGGACCGTAAGTCTATTATTATTTTCATACTCAGCTAGGTTACAACCAGAGGTGAATCCCTTTGGGTAGTCTCTTCTTTGTTACTACGTGACAAGACCAGAATCCTTTTTTTTTTTAAATTGGGTTCCAACCATGTTTAGTCCAAAGACAATGTACTTATCTGGTCACCATAACATACATTACAATACCAATTTGATATGAACAAAAAGGTGCGAAAAATTCAGGCAAGGATTGGAATGAAGTTATCACAATACTTGAACGTTTCCTATTTCTTAAAAATATTTTTTATAAATGTTTGATTGGGATTGTTAAATGGGCTTTTTCAATCGAGGGAGTACGTCAAGGGTTAATTCACATGATAACATATTCGTAAGTAAGCCTCACAACTTAAAGTACATATTACTTTTTCGTTGTGTACAATAGAAACTGGCCGCATATTACCATGAGGCAATCTTTTAAGAAGCCTTAAATGAAAAGCAAACTAAAATATATTTTTTAAGAATCGGGATTTCAACGGAAATTAAACCCCTTGCCCACAGGATGGAAGAAAAGGATTTAAAAACTTGTCCACTGAGGTCGTCCAATTCTCATAAACTTGATGATTTTTGACAAACAAATTCAATAATTTTCAACAATGGGTAAAAATGTTCACGTAATTTTTTAATGCATATTTATGTATCCAGCAAAATACAGATCGAAGTCTAGTTTACTGGGGCCACGTCGAATGATAGGCAATAAACCCAGATCCATTTAATATGACTGTCCACTTGAAAATACTTGTTTTAATTCGTCTTTTTTTTTCAAATATTGTGTGTCGATAATGTATGAAAAATATAAGATTTTTAATCTGCGAAGATTATACTTCGTATGTATGATATTTTGGTATCAAATTAGAAGCATGATAGTGAAACGTGGGCGTAGAAAAAGACTAATAGGATCCAATAAAAGCTGTAGAAATGCGTTCATCGAGAAAAATATATACGGGGAAAATATCATATACGAGTATGTCAGAGTACGGAATGAATGATGAGGGTGAACTTAAGATCGGTGTGTTGAATAAGATGAAATAGAACACTCTGAGAGGGTTTGGTTATGTAGAAAGAATGAATGAAGAAAACTTAACAAAACCAATACACAGAGGAAATATTTTGTTGTCATAGGTAGCCTCGAACACTAGGCGGAAAAAGTACCCGAGTCGTTTATTTATTTATTTATTTAACACTTTCATTGCAAATACAATTATTGCCAGGCAGCGATCTCTTCCAACCAAACAGACAAAAGTAAATGAAGCAAGTTACGTGGTCACATAAATCATTCAAATGGATATCCATCCTCACGAAATCCATAAAAACACATACGTGAGCATATGCTTACGAACCCCACAAAGACGGACAATCACCCAAACATTATTTTTCATATAAAGTGAGATATTATCAATCAAAAGGAAAGGAAGGGATGGTGGAGAGGAAAGGAAAGGAAAAATCAGGAATGAAACACGTTATTTTACTGACTTGAAATTAAGAGTTTTTTCAGTCTCTTCTTAAAGCATGCCAAGTACGGAGCGAGTCTCATATTGGTTTGTAACTCATTCCAGAGTCTCACTGCATGGACAGTTAAGGACGACGTAAAAAAGATGAGCGGTGCACTGGAAAGGCCAATAGACAATATCTGTTTGAGCGTAGCGCTAATCCATGATTGGAAAAACGCTATAGATTTTCGGCGAGATAAGAGGGGGTGGCGGGACAGTTAAGGTTATTAGAGACAGTATGGGAATTTGGCGTCTATTTCTAGCATTTAACCAGTTTAATGCCTTCTGGTATGAAGTTATATGATCGGACTTTCGTAGGCTGAAAATAAATGTCGTTCGACGCGAGTAGCACAGCGCGGAATTCGAACCGACGACCTTCCGCACGGAAGTTCAGTGTATATAATATGAGTGGAAAGCGTGGTAAAAGAAAATTATTTGAAGTATTTTTCTACTTTAAAAATATCATGTGAATGATATTTTTAAAGTAGAAACCGTAAAAAGTTTAGGAAATCGTAAGGTTTATATGAGAATGTGTATGGGTGTAGCGGAGGCAAAGGATGTGTATCGAGATAGTCAAGTCTGGTACTCTTTTTTTTCTGGCTACCCTGACAAAAAAATGGCGTGATACTGTGTATATATATTTGTTATGTAAGTAAATAAAAATGTTATAAGTAAAAAAAAAACCGTGTATATTTCTTAAAACCTAACAAACTTAGCCAGACAACTCGACAGAGATCATTGCCTCCGAATTGGCGCAAAAAGACGATCGTTTGTCACGTGATTATCTGCTTTCTATTTTTCTTTATGTTAATAAATTATTTATTTTTTCGACCGGACAGATTTATGTATTTGGCGAGATGAATTGGTTAGCTTTTCTCGCCGTCTCAAGAAATCCGGTTATACCGCATTGGTTGTGAGACCTGATCTACAAATTACAATGCCAATGCCCTGATTTGACCTGGTAAAATAAATAATATAGGTTTATTCTTATATGTTTGCTAAAAAAAACTTGTTAAATTTATTCAGTCATACAAAAGCGAATGACCCCAAAAATGGCGTATATATGCGAAAAAAATATTCATTTTATTATTTGAAATTCATTAATTTTCAATTCACCATACAATAAAATATCTTCAAATGCCTAGTCAATACAATGACCTGTTGTTTTTTTTTTAATACGTCCTTTTATGACGTTACATACATACAAAAACCGTACAAAGTGTGTCTCTCACCATCTTTCTCCATCTTACAATCTTTCGGAAAAATACTCCCCGAATAGCTAAATTCCTCAACTTCTATTATTATTCACTCATATATTGCAATTACTCATAGAATAACCCTTTTCAATATCATTTTCAATTATTTCTAAATATTTTTCTTAACACTTGGTATAAATAAATAAGTAAATAAATAAATGTTAGGTTTATTGACAGCAACATAGTATATACAAGATCACACCTCTAAAACACATAAATTGCAGACAATACATCAGACACAGAAGCTATCAAAAGGTCTGGGCTCATCTAATAGCATCCCCTCGGCCAAAATACACCCCACCAATATAGGGCGAACCCAGCCACGGGGACACCAGATGTTTTTCAGCCCACACCCTTAAACACGTAGAAACAGGAATATATACAAAAAATAAACACAGAAAATAAATATAGTAGATGACAAAAAAAGAAAAAAATACATTCAAGAGAGAGTACACCAAAAGGTCCAGGCTCATCCCACAAACATTCCCACGGCCGAGATACACCCCACCAATGTAGGGCGAGCCCGACCGCAAGGGCATCAGGGGGCTTCCATCCCACACCCCCGCAATGCTTATCGATATCGATGCTTTTAACCAATACTGCTAAATCATTATGCTTTTTCATCACTCTGACTATATCGTATTCATACAATGATCCTTTTATAATCAAATATAACATTTTTACATCTTTCTTTTGACTCTTTGTCCCGGTTGTACTATACATGAGTTCATAAAAATATTTAAGTGCCACGGACGAGCCATTTTATAATGTTAAAGAAAATAAAATAGTTGCAGTTCGAGTGCCGGACTGAATACTGACCTGGATAGCGACGCTATTCACGTCTCACTCTCACTCTACTTCGGTATATAAGAACGCAAGAAATAGAATCTCAGTTCGCTCGCTTCAGTAGCTCGCGGGCATCCATTTGAGGTGGTCTCTTCACCTGTTTTGTGAACGTCGGCCGATGTTTTTTTTCATGTTTTCAGCAAATTAAATTTCAATTATAATCACTTTTGACTTCAAATTTAATTAACTTAAGCGATTGGCTATGAATATTCTGATTTTTCCTATTTTGAATCGCTCATTTTTACACGTGTATTGAATACACAGCAACGGAACGCCCTGATTATTTTAAGCACAGGAAGAGAAAGGTTAAGATGATATTGAATAAGTAATTTTCTTCATACTGAAAGGTTTTTCGCATCAAATGCGGCCTTTTTTCAGTGTTACCATTTCGAGATAGTAACAAGTTAATCTTGGAGGTTAATTGAATATCCAATTCATTTCAAATACCTTATATGATATTCATAAATAACAGCAAAATCTTACGAAAATATCTAATATGTTGAATACATCTACCGTATTGGCCCGACTATAGGGCGACCCTGATTATAAGGCGACCCCTATTTTTTTATTTGATTTTTGGAGAAAAGAACATTTCCCTCACTATTATAATATAATGAAAAATTAAACTCGAATATAAGGCGACCCCCCCCCCCCTATTTACGTGTCGCCTTTTTAAATAAAAACCTCGCCTTATAGTCGGGCTAATACGGTACTTGTATTTTAAAATTTTGACGAAGACTCAAAATAAATGCAATGCAGGCTAGATTCCCGTTAGTACCAAGATTTAAAAAAAAACTGGTTCCTGTCTTTTTTTTTACATAAGGCTTGACAACTTTTTAATTAATTGGAAGATATTAACACGTATCAATAAACCCACGACGTTATATTATATATAACAATGTTATATATTTGATTATACTTTCATCGTATATAAAACAATCTGATGGGTCATATGGCAATTTTTTACAGCCATTCAAAAATATTTTAAAGAGGTTTTAAGCGAAAACCAGACAGGAATCAAATTTTCGTTCAATAAAATTCATGTTTCAACGGGAATCGACCCCGCAATTCCCTGCTTGGATGACAGACGTCTTATTAGGCTAAGGAAATTGTCGAAAAAAAGAATCAGAAACCGAAAAAAAATTCTTTCATATCCTTTAAATTCAATATATTTATTTGTAATGTAAACATTTAGATATATAATTTAAAAAAAACTACAATATTCAAAACATAAAATATAAACGAATCTATGGAGAAAATCGATACAAAAAATGGCACACATTCACAACAGTTGGTTCAAATTTATTATTTGATATAATTATGTTAACATATTTTATAGTAGAAGAATATGGTTCAAAACAGATGGCGAGTATTTATGTGCTTGTATATGTGTGTCAGTTTAATTAAATGATTTCATTAAAATCTTTTTTCTCATAGTTAATTGTATAAAAACAGTATAGTAGGTGATTTATGAAATTTTCTATCTTGTTTATAATATTTATTGACGTATTGATTTTAATTATATGACATTCGAAAACATCACAACATATTATTTATTTATTTTATACATGACAATAAAAATACATAATTTGCGAAAAAACAACATGTAATTTAATTCGGACACATCATTTTGATAATAAAAGAAAAACTTGAAATACATATTACAAATATATAGGAACAGCAGGGATTCAGAAAGAAACTCTCTACTACCGACGCTATATTCACTCTTAGATAAATTAAAGAAAAAACATTAGAATACAACAAACCAGCCTAACTCTGTTTAGTCAATCTTACAAAAGCTTTCGACAGGATTCGGTTGAAGGACCTTCTGAACACTTTATCCACAATAATGATACCTCCATCACTCATTAATGTCATAACACAAAAATCAGAGCAAATGGGAAATATACTAAAGCCATAAAAACATCGGTTGGAATCAGACAAGGCGATAGCCTAAGCCCATTTCTCTTTAACTGCATAATGGATAATATCATTGCAGAGGTTGCATCTCTCAAGTTGGGGTACACTCTTGGTAAGGAAGCGGTGGGAATTCTCTGTCATGCTGACGACGCTACACTCATAAATAATATGGTTTAAGTGGTTCTCATCGAAGTCCACTGGTCGTCCGGAACGCTTCATGTATTTCAAGTCGAAATTACCGTCTTTGAAACGCAAAAACCATCGACGAGCTGTCCTTTTATTCATAGCATCTTCACCGTACACTTCGCAAATATCGCGAGCAGCTTTGTCAGCTTTATTCCCTCGATTGAACGCAGAACAGAAGGAGGTGTCGAAAATGCTCACTTTCGTCTACTTGAAATTCCATTTTGAAGGCTTGTAATCAAATAAAATAATATATGTAACGTAAAAGCAAAACCCAATATCTTATAGAACAGAAAATTTTCTTTTGAATGACGTGTAATCTTTACCATTTTGTTTTACTTTTGGTGCTCATTTTTAAATTGAAAAAAAACGGACACAACCTATGTTAATACCCAATATAATATGATTATCTCCGTAGCAAAAAGCAAGTGTATTAAATTCTCCAAAGACCCACTAGAGTGCAGAATTTCAGTACGTGACGAGCCAATTGAACAAGCAACCCAGTTCAGATATCTTGGCAGTGAACTGCTCAGCTCTCATGACCTCCCCAGAGAAGTAAGGCCACAGGTAGATAAAGCTGCAGTTGTGGCGGACTGCCTGAGAGATGTCATATGGAGGAATAAAGATATGAGAACGGATAGCAAGGTACGCATTTATAAGACCTGTGTGCGACCTATCCTCACATATGGCATCGAAGCGAGGGCGGACACTGTCAGGACAAAAAGTATGCTAAGGACAACGGAAACGAGAACTCTACGCGCTATTGCTGGGAAGACTTTGCGTGATCGTGTAAGGAACACCAAAATCCGAGAGGTCTGAGGGTCCAAGATGTGGTCTGATGGGGACGACAGGTACCAACATGTACAGATAATGAATTCCACAAGAATTCCATACATAGCTCTGCATGGGGTACCGGATAGATGGCGTCCACCAGGGAGACCCCCGAAACGATGGGGCGATATCTGGAGATCAGCATCACAGGATGACAATCCTGCAGTAACAGACTCTTAAGTCTGTAGAAAGTTTAAGAAGACGAAATAATTTTGATGGATCTGGGTTTGTTGCCTTTCATTTGTCGTGTTGCCAGTAAACTAGGCGTTTGCCTGTATCTCACTGAGGATATATAGCATGAAAAAATAAATTGATTCTTCTTTCCGATTTTGGATTATATAAAACCCCGTTGCACATTCTCATCAACCTGACAAACAGTGACACTCAATTACATATGTATACATCACACGAAATCAAACTCCTCACACTTCATCACTCCAGACAGATCAAAAACATTCATCCCACAATACACCGCACACAATCATAAAGCGAAAAGAAAAAAATACATTTGTACAAAAATATAAAATAACAAAAAACACCACACTCAAGAGCTCACACAAACCTCTTCCACAAGTCATTCATCTTGCAAGCCCAAGCACTCAAACTGCGGTCGAAACAACAACCACGTTCCGATCGACTGCCTAAACTGTTTTCATCCCTTTACCTTTATTGAATTCGGCACCCCATTGTATGTCATGGGAGCTAAATAAACATATTGCCTTTGGGTAAAATATGTTTTCACCCTAGGGATGGTGAACATTTGATCAGTTGCCATGCGTGTCATATGTCTCTGCTGAGTCTGCAAAATATAATACATACGAGTATTTGAATCCTATCAAATTCAACGTTAGTAAAGATCAACGAGTTTTTATTTTTTCTTACTTGAGAGCTTTCTGTTTAATGTACCTAATACAAATTTAATTATGCTCATTTTGAAATATTGTTGTGTTGTGTTGTATGTAAGCGTTGTATCATTAATAACAAATCTAAGTGCTTTACCACTATAAAACGTGTTGTCCACTTGAATTTGATTTAAGTGTTAATCTATAATAATTCAAGATTATTGTTTTAAATAATTATTGTTTTAAACAAATACTCTGGAACTTTTGTATCAACGTTATTGTTTCTGTTGCTTTTTTGCATTTACATGTTAGTTTAAGATAAAATTTTGTTATTTTATCAATAATTTAAGTAGTTCTATTAACTTTTATTACGTGTATTTTATTTTTAAAATACACTGTTGTATCGTAAATAAAATAAATAATTTCACACTCCTTTAACTGAAAAAGGATTTTTCTGCTCTTCAGATATTAATATTAAGTCCTAAGAATTGTAGTCTTGCATATTTATTAGGTATATCGGTGAGCGATGAAGGGGTTTATGTTAGGAAATCTTAAAAAAGAAAAAAAAAGAAATTAATAAATAGGTTCATGGCAATTTACCTGAGGTTTTCTTAGATTCTTCATTCAACGACCTTAAAAGTCACCACCTAGAAGGTGACTTCTAAAGTCATTCAATGACATGTGAAAATTATGTATTCCCTTGAATTTATCTCTTCGAAAATAATAATGTGCTGTATTGCATTTACAAATGTATTTATGTATTGCATTCAAGATCAAAAACCGATCGATTAACCCTATTTATTGTAGAATGATGCTGCTTTTTTTGAAAAAGGTAATTATAAATTCGCAAATTTTATTTTGTAGCAATGTTCTTTCGATCCCAGAAGTGTGATAATCGCCGGTGCTTAATTTTAAATGAAAGTGTTTTTTTTTAGATACTCTTATTCCAATGTGTCTGGTATCACAATACTCGCAACTTATCCCAAAGCGTCGGGTGTCCAATACTCGCAACTTATCCCAATGCGTCAGGTGTCACAATACTCGCAACTTATCCCAATGCGTCAGGTGTTACAATACTCGCAACTTATCCCAATGCGTCAGGTATCACAATACTCGCAACTTATCCCAATGCGTCAGGTGTCACAATACTCGCAACTTATCCCAATGTGTCAGGTATCACAATACTCGCAACTTATCCCAATGCGTCAGGTGTCACAATACTCGCAACTTATCCCAATGCGTCAGGTGTCACAATACTCGCAACTTATCCCAATGCGTCAGGTGTCACAATACTAGCAACTTATCAACTTATCCCAATGCGTCAGGTGTCACAATACTCGCAACTTATCCCAATGCGTCAGGTGTCACAATACTCGCAACTTATCCCAATGCGTCAGGTGTCACAATACTCGCAACTTATCCCAATGCGTCAGGTATCACAATACTCGCAACTTATCCCAATGCGTCAGGTGTCACAATACTCGCAACTTATCCCAATGTGTCAGGTATCACAATACTCGCAACTTATCCCAATGCGTCAGGTGTCACAATACTCGCAACTTATCCCAATGCGTCAGGTGTCACAATACTCGCAACTTATCCCAATGCGTCAGGTGTCACAATACTAGCAACTTATCAACTTATCCCAATGCATCAGGTGTCACAATACTAGCAACTTATCAACTTATCCCAATGCGTCAGGTGTCACAATACTAGCAACTTATCCCAATGCGTCAGGTGTCACAATACTCGCAACTTATCCCAATGCGTCAGGTGTCACAATACTCGCAACTTATCCCAATGCGTCAGGTGTTACAATACTCGCAACTTATCCCAATGCGTCAGGTATCACAATACTCGCAACTTATCCCAATGCGTCAGGTGTCACAATACTCGCAACTTATCACAATGTGTCAGGTATCACAATACTCGCAACTTATCCCAATGCGTCAGGTGTCACAATACTCGCAACTTATCCCAATGCGTCAGGTGTCACAATACTCGCAACTTATCCCAATGCGTCAGGTGTCACAATACTCGCAACTTATCCCAATGCGTAAGGTGTCACAACACTCGCAACTTATCCCAATGCGTAAGGTGTCACAACACTCGCAACTTATCCCAATGCGTCAGGTGTCACAATACTCGCAACTTATCCCAATGTGTCAGGTATCACAATACTCGCAACTTATCCCAATGCGTCAGGTGTCACAATACTCGCAACTTATCCCAATGCGTCAGGTGTCACAATACTCGCAACTTATCCCAATGCGTCAGGTGTCACAATACTCGCAACTTATCCCAATGCGTAAGGTGTCACAACACTCGCAACTTATCCCAATGCGTCAGGTGTCACAATACTCGCAACTTATCCCAATGCGTCAGGTGTCACAATACTCGCAACTTATCCCAATGCGTAAGGTGTCACAACACTCGCAACTTATCCCAATGAGTTTAATCACGAATTTAAAGAACAAAGTATCATCAGGGTAAATCTGATAATCAAAATCTCCGTGCTAATAAGATCACTAATATAATTATTACAAAGAACAAAAAAAACATTGGCCCTAATAACGACCCTTGTGGTACACCATATTTTATTATATGCGTCAGCATGACCAGGCGGCTCAGCAGGGTCTACGAGTACATGTCTGTGGCATTTGCGGGAGGGGCTGCGCATCTAGGATCGTGTTTTCTCACTGAAGATCACACTATCGACGTGAGAGAACGGTTCAAGATTGAGGTTGGAGTGGTGAGGGGATCCTCGACTACGAGGCCCGACAACGGTGACGACGACCATATTTTATAATATCGTGAGATGATTCTACTTGATTGACATCGACGGACTACCTTCTAATTGACAAATAAGATTCAACCCAGGTAGGGACACTGCTTGAATACACCAACTCGTTCGTTAGTCTCTTGGTATACATATTTCTCTTTTTCCTTGTTTATAAACCTTGAAATTTATATCACAAAAAAAAACTCGAATCTAAACCTAGGAGCAAAGCATCTTACGACCATATTTATCATTTTACTATGAAATAGCATGGAATAACGCTTTAAGCCACACAATTTTCCTGTTCAAGAAACTCACTAGGGTAAAACCCGTAGTGCGATGGTAAGCGAGCTAAGATTTTTTCCATCTCATTATTTTGGCAATGTTTTTAAAGTTAGTGTGAACTCGCTACCAACCATTAGAGGCACGTTCATTATTTGAGTTGACTTTAGTCAAAACCACTTCACTGCATGCAGAGACGATAGAGCATAAAAAAATTCACGACATACTTGTTTAAGGCCCGTTCTCACGGTTCAAGTTTAGTTGACCGATTAAAGTTGATCAACAAAAGTTGAACACGACTTGAATCTGTTTTTGTTCACACGTTTTAATAGAAACTGATTCAAGGGCCGGTTCTCATGGTTCAAGTTTAGTTGACCGATTAAAGTTGATCAACAAAAGTTGAATGAAATCTGTAGTGAGAACTTTTATTTCAATAGAGTTGATTTTTTAGTTTACTTTTTAGTTGATCAAGAAAATATGGACCCAGTCAAACTTTATCGTTCAAGTTATGAGTCATCCGCCATTTGCTTTCAAGTTGAAACCTGTCTTGAAACGTGTGAACATGTGAATTCAAGTTGATTGTCAAGTTCGCTTTCAACTCGATAAGTATAAAAATAAAGATGCAAGAGAAAATGCTTTCGGCGCTATTTTAACTGAATCAAATTGAAACAGTTTATTGAATCAGTTTCTATTGAAACGTGTGAATAAAAACTTATTCAAGTCGTATTTAACTTTTGTTGATCAACTTTAATCAGTCAACTAAACTTGAAATGTGTCGAACAAATCGATCAATTAAACTTGAACCGTGAGAACGCGCCTTCACTACAAATTTCATTCAACTTTTGTTGATCAACTTTAATCGGCCAACTAAACTTGAACCGTGAGAACGCGCCTTTAACTTCTATTTATCTTCTGAAACTTTTCTAATACTTCATATGTACTTCTACATCCGTGTATCTTTCATATAATCTCTTTTGTTCCTCTTGCTTCTTACATTTCCCTATTTAAACATTCATTCCCTTGATCCTCTACCACGACTTTCACTCATGATTTTGGAAAATTTTAGTCAGTTTTTGTCCAAATCATGTCAACGTGCTTTATTTTCACCCTACATAACAAATAAGATTTTAGTTAACATTCAACCTTAATATTTACTAAGACAAAACATATAAGTGGCATAGAGCCAAACCAGCCTATCCAACAAAACCAAAAAATGAGTTAGTGTTAAAATTTGAGTCTCATAACGTTCATTTATAAGCCAGAAGTGCCTTTACTTCAAAATTCTAAATGTTACTACTGCTGCCATCTATTATATCATTTTTTTGGCAAAGCGATTTTCGTGATATACTTGTATGCTAAAGTTGCCTATCAAACAAAAAAACACAACTCATCAAATAATCTTGTCATAATATTAGATTATTTTTTTTATTTTTATTGTAGTAGTTTAAGAATGTATCTGTTCAATGAATAAAAAAACATTAATTTTACAATATTTCGTTTTTAATAACCCATAGACTTTGAGCTCCATTATCTCATTTTAACATATTCGTTGTATAGGCTGGTTTGGCACTTCGCCACTCATATATTATTTACGGTGCGCCCATTTCCACCACATTTACATGACTATTGGATTTTATATTGCAATGTATTGTATTCAATAACGCCTTCATCGTTTGTAATGTAACCTAAATCGTATGTATGTTAATATAACGTAAATGAATAACGCCTTTATCGTATAAAATATAACCTAACGAGCTTATTATCATGTAACCATATATTCCAAGAAACCAGACAGATATAAGAAAAAACTTTTGATAAGACCCAGAGTGCAATCCTTTGTAAAAAAAATTGTAGATCTAACGGGATTCGAACCTGTAACCCCCGGATTGAAAGACAGGCATCTCAATATCGAGATTTAAGAAACCGTAAATACTGTCACTTGTCATTCTGATTTTTTAATATATTCTTATGAAAATATTCACCTCAGCGTTTTACTTATTTTGACAATCGTTAACACGCTTCTTTATTGAAAATGAATAACTGTTTTGATAGTTTTTGTTCAATTACACAAATTTTGATTAGCTAAATGGTTAAGGCTAGATCCAGTTAAGTCAAAAAAAAATTGACCGATTTATTTCACTGGTTGGTCTCGTGTCAAAAAAAATATATGATGGATTTTATATATTGGATAATTTTACCTCAATATTTTGTGATCGTGTCTTGAGCGAGCGACTTTAAAAAAATACGCGAGAAATATATATTTCCATAAATTTTCAAATAAGATGTATTATTAAAGGTAATAGTTTAGCGCATTTTTCAACCATTAATTACTCAAAATAGTTTGAGTGGTTTTTTGAGTGTCATTTTGAAGATGGAACAAAACACTTGTATTTTCGGTGCTTGTAAAGGAAAAAAATACGACACAAAACAAAAAATATATACTACCTTGACCAAAAAGTTTTAGGACCAGCCACCGTGTGGCGCTGTCAGTCACCTGATTGGAATTCTTTTTTTTGTAAGGTTACCACATCTATCATTGACACTTCCCTCCTAATTTCAGCGCCATAGCTTGACATTTGTAAAAGTTACGCTGTACTAAGTACATCTACGCAGTGGCAGTCGAAAACCGATTAAAACATCGATAAAATCAAAGAAATGTTGGCCGAAAACCGCAAATTGACCATTAGAGAGCTGGCAGAGGACTTGAACATCGCTTATGGATCCGCTCAAGACATTTTGGTTAGTGATTTGGGCCTCAGACGTGTGATTTGGGCCTCAGACCTGCAAAACTGGTGCCGAAAGATCTCAATTTCATGCAAAAAAAGGACCGCGTTGAAATCGCGAAAGACATGATTTCCATGAGTTTTTTTATCAAAAACAACACGACTACTATCCAGCAGCCTTTGAGTTCACCTGATCTGGCTCCCTGTGACTTTTTCATGTTCAACTGACTTAAAAAACGGCTTCGCGGAACGCGGAACGCGTTACAGCACCCGAGAGGATGTCATGAAAAAATCGAAGACGGCTCTGATGGACATACCGAAAATTGAGTACCAGCGGTGTATCGAGGATCGGATCAAGCGCTGGCTGGCGTAAGTGCGTTGCAGTCGATGGGGAGTACTTTGAAGGGGTACATATCGATTTTGATGAATAAACTTGTATTTTCGATTTTATGAATAAAGTCCTAAAACTTTTTGATCAAGGTAGTATATGTATATATATAAAATATACATAGTGTATGGTACGATGACGATGCAGTAAGCGATCGTGTTTTTGAAATGTCGTTTAAACAATCTTTAATGGAGATTCGACATTCCAAGATGGTATTCGCTCTTGAAGGCTGATTACTACTGATGAAGATCAAATCAAGAATTGTATCGAGAATAATTAGCGTTCTACGGTACGAGAGATTACTGAGATACTGAAAATATGAATTTGACCTAACAATACTATAACGTATTATTACAATTATTTATAGTTAAGGCATTGTGAAGGTTTAAAGACATTGTAATTTTTTTTATCAAACACTGTTTATTCCACTTTTTCTAACGGTATAACCCTATCTGTTTCAAGGTGCACACCTCATCATCAGGGAAACACAAAAAATACTGTTTGTGCTCTCCTGATGATGAGATGAAATCCTTGAAACCGGTAGGGTTATACCGTTACATACTGTGGAATAAACAGTGTTTAATAAAACAAATTACAAAGTATTTTTTGTAATTAATTAATTTGGTATTTATATTGCAGCACTTTATTTTAAACAGAAGAATTTTGAACACAATCTGCACAATAAACTTCAATTAAAGTGACAGACCTGTTGTTAGGCAATGTTTTTGTAAAGCGATATCTGACACTTTAATATTTCGATTTATTATGTAGATTTTTTTCATATTTAAGCGCTAAATCTTTATTTATTTTTTTGTTCTTGTTTTTATATATTAGTCAACTCATGTTGAAATTCTGTTCCACCTTGTGCTCCCCTGATGATGATGTGAAAGCCTTGAAACAGGTAGGGATATACCGTTACAAAAAGTGAAATAAACAGTGTTTGATAAAACAAATTACAATGTAACATTACTTTCAGGGCAACTTAATAACAATAACAAGGCGGATCTTTGAAAGCGGAAAAGCAAGGAGAGCAACTTTTGGAAAGGTCCACATAGGCATGCGTGTGAATGACTGATGCGAATGCAAAGCGTATATTTAAGGATTGTTGGACATTATTTTGATGTAGTTGTGGAGAAAATGAAGTGTTACAAATTGTATATGTAATAAGGGTGATTTCCAAATGTATAAGGGTGGAAATGCAGAGTGTGAAATTCAGATATTTTAGTTTATCTGGTTGTAACAAATATTCGTCACATTTCCTCCATTTAGTGGCGTGTTATTGATTTTTCAACCCGTTACCAACTTGAAATAAATATTATATAATATATCACTTGAAAGATGACATTTTTGCAGTAAAATGAAAAAAAAAATGCTGTAGTCGGGGAAGCTCAAGCGTTTTTTTTTGCGAAATAAAGAAAATCTTTGTTATTTCCTTTCTGTATTTACTTAAACTATTTTTGTATTATTTTCGCGAATATTTTGACATAACATTTAATTGATCTCCGAGAAAGATGGTGATGTAGATGTAAGTTGTGTAGATTTCATATTTGTTCCTTGTTTCATAAGATTTTAAGGTTTCCTGGGACAATTTTGATTCTTTTTGAGAATTTGAGCCACCATAGTTTGTTGCACTTTGTACTATCTGTTCTGCTATTGTTGCTGTTGATTCTATAGTAATTGGAAGCTCTGTTTTGCTGAGGATACAAAAAATAGTTTTAAAAAGGTCAAATTAAAATCCATTCTTTTTTTTAGCAAGTAAATTGTTGTCTATTACACTTTCTTTCTTTTTCTTAACCACTTTGAGACGTTCAGTTTTGATAATAATACTTATTTTGGCTCTAACTATGCAAGGATCGTTGCCTGTTTTAAATCAATTAAGAACAGTGCAGCCTCGGATAATAAATCTTCTGTTTGACAGGATGTAGTCAATTTCACTTGTGTTACCTGATGGGTTTCTGCATGTCCATTTTCTAAAGTCTTTCTTTATGAAAAATTAATTCATAACACAGGAGAATTTATTTCACCAAACTTTATACGCATGTTTCCTCAGTTATCGCGGATATCTAGAACCAATTTTTTCTACTGATTCGTCTGATCTTTGTGGAGAATACCGATTCTCGTGTTGAAATACCCCGATTAAGAATTTGAAAATGAGAAGTGTCTGTGTCATGCATATTTTGGATTTCCTGTTAGTACTCTTAGATAAAATTAAATTTGGACCTTTCATTACTGCCTTTGTCCCTTTGTTCTTGAGGGTATTCGTTTTGTAGTCGTTTTTACATTTAGCCAAACGCTATGCCCGGGAGATGTATGGTATATGAATAATATGTTATTTTAAGATTTACGCTCCAATTATAAGTGTGTTTTTTAAATATGCTTATCAAATCTGCATTTATTTCTATTGTCGATTTAAGCTTTGAATCGTTTCGTATACGAGTTATAATACAATTTCGGTACTGGAGCGTCGTTACATGTATATGAATAATATGTTATTATAAGATTGGCGCTCCAATTATAAGCTTGTTTTTTAATATGCTTATCAAATCTGCATTTATTTCTATCGTCGATAGCATTGAAGCATTGAATTATTTCGTATACGAGTTACAATACAATTTTGGTACTTTATGTTATTTTAAGATTGGTGCTCAAATCTCATATACGAGTTATAATACAATATGTATATGAATAATATGTTATTTTAAGATTGGCGCTCCAATTATAAGCTTGTTTTTTGATATGTTTATCAAAACTGCACTTATTTCTATCGTCGATTGAAGCATTGAATTGTTTCGTATACGAATATAATACAATTTCGGTACTGGAGCGTCGCTACAACATGTATATGAATAATATGTTATTTTAAGATTGGCGCTCCAATTATAAGCGTGTTTTTTAATATGCTTATCAAAACTGCATTTATTTCTATCGCGGTTGAAGCATTGAATTGTTTCGTATACGAATATAATATAATTTCGGTACTGGAGCGTCGTTACAACATGTACATATATGAATAATATGTTATTTTAAGATTGGCGCTCCAATTATAAGTGTGTTTTTTAATATGCTTATCAAATCTGCATTTATGTCTATCGTCGATTTAAGCTTTGAATTGTTTCGTATACGAGTTATAATACAATTTCGGTACTGGAGCGTTGTTACATGTATATGAATAATATGTTATTTTAAGATTGGCGCTCCAATTATAAGCGGGTTTTTTAATATGTTTTTCAAATCTGCATTTATTTCTATTGTCAATTTAAGCATTGAATTATTTCGTATACGAGATATAATACAATTTCGGTACAGGAGCGTCGTTACATGTATATGAATAATATGTTATTTTAAGATTGGCGCTCCAATTATAAGCGGGTTTTTCAATATGTTTATCGAATCTGCATTTATTTCTATCGTCAATTTAAGCATTGAATTTCGTATACGAGATATAATACAATTTCGGTACTGGAGCGTCGTTACAACATGTATATGAATAATATGTTATTTTAATATTTGTGCTCCAATTATAAGCGTGTTTTTAATATGCTTATCAAATTTGCATTTATTTCTATCGTCGATTTAAGCATTGAATGGTTTCGTATACGAATATAATACAATTTCGGTGCTGGAGCGTCGTTACAACATGTATTGTATATGAATATTATGTTATTTTAAGATTGGCGCTCCAATTATTAGCTTGTTTTTTAATATGCTTATCAAATCTGCATTTATTTCTATCGTCGATTGAAGCATTGAATTGTTTCGTATACGAATATAATACAATTTCGGTACTGGAGCGTCGTTACATGTATATGAATAATATGTTATTTTAAGATTGGCGCTCCAATTATAAGTGTGTTTTTTAATATGCTTATCAAATCTGCATTTATTTCTATTGTCAATTTAAGCATTGAATGATTTCGTATACGAGATATAATACAATTTCGGTACTGGAGCGTCGTTACATGTATATGAATAATATGTTATTTTAAGATTTGCGCCCTAATTATCAGTGTGTTTTTTTTAATATGCATATCAAATATGCACTTATTTCTATTGTCGATTTAAGCACTGAATTTTAGATTGTCGTCGTTTCCTTTCGAATTATTTTTAAGTAAATTACTTTATCGGTCGTTCGTTTACGAAACTGGAGAAGCTTATCGTTAGCACAACACCCTTATTCATAATCACTTAATTACTTAATAGTAGATGTGTTTAAAAATTACTTAACTTTTTAATTTCCCGTTTACCGGTTCGCGTTGCACACCCTACAATTCAGTCCAGTTCAATTCCCTTCACTGATACATGTATTAGATTTATTTCGTATTTCGATACTTGCACGCGTTCGAAGGAACGTGTACACAACCAACGTGCATCGCGTATCCGTTGTTAAATATGAACTGAAATTATAATTTGTATCCGACTGAACCACCCATACAACACTGTTGCTGCGTTTCGGGTAGCGGTTTATTGCCTTTGTCCCTTTTGTTCTCGAGGGGGATTGTTTGGTTTTCGTCTTTACCTGTAGCCGAAGGCTTTATCCGGGGGTTGTGTATGAATTATTTGATATTGTAAGATTTCTTTCCCAATTAACAGTGTTTTTAATATGCATATCAAATCTGCATTTATTTATATCGTTGATTTAAGCTCTGAAGTGTTTCGTATACTAGATATAATGCAATTTCGGTACTGTATATTGTAAATAGTATTAAGATTGTGAATATATTTTCTAAGTTAGGTCGTTGTTTGATATGAGGCAAACAAAAATTTATTTCATCTTATTTTGGCGGATTTTATTAGATTTGGACATTTCTTTTCTGCACAATCTAAACATTTATTTACTAACTGAACTAATCCGCTTTTGTCTCTTTTATAGTATATTTAAAATATTGTTATTTAATCGAGAAGTCGATATTCAATTGATATATTTTTCTACCATCGAAATCGAACCGGGTGTCGCCGTTTCCTTTCGGATATTTTTAAGTAAATTACTCTGTAACTCGTTTATTTGGTTGCTAAAAACTTATTTTTTTAATAGGCGCGTGCGTGTAAAGTGAACAAGAGCAAGTTTAAAAGGACAGTTAGCACGAAAAATGATTATTTTTGAAGACGTTGGGGGAAAATACCTGGTTTTGCAGACGATATCGCTATATTCTCACAAAACTCTAATGATCTTCAGAAACCAACCAAAAAACAGAAACCAAGTGCAGAAATTGGCAGAGGTCAGTAAAAAAGTTGGTTTAAAAATTAATATATCAAAAACCAAATATATGATGAATAGCTTAGCTTCCCTAAAACCAATAATTGTAAATGGAAAGCCGCTGGAACTTGTCCAGGAATATGTGTATTTGGGCCGATTTATTTCCTTTATATGTAGCATAACGAAGGAAATAGCACGAAGGACAAAACTAGCATGGAACTCATTTGGACGTCTGAACAACATCTTCAAAAGTAATATCCCAATAAATTTGAGGTGGAAGGTTTACAACCAGTGTATTCTCCCAATACGTATGGTTGTAAAACGTGGACACTCACAGCAAAGAACACACAAAAGCTCCAGACCGCACAAGAGAGCATGGAGAAATGCATGTTGGGATATACTAAAAGAGACCGCAAACGAAACACCTGGATTTGCAACAAACTCACAAGAAACAAAAAGAAGTTGTACTCACAAGAAACAAAAAAAATCGAACTTTTAGTGCAGGTGACGTTGGATGGAGATTCATTTTGTCCCTCATAACAGCATTGGTTGAGGTAATATCGAACTAAAGTGCTCAATTCTGCTCATGACGATTGCCCACTTCTTACTTTAAGCCTTTTAGAGTACTGCTATCACACATAACTCTCTTGCGTTCAGATTTGATCAATCCATACACTTGGTAATTTACCTCTGCCTCATAATCCCTTCACAATGTCAGTTAGCACGATTTTTTTTAATTCTCCTTTCCTATACGTTTTACGAAATTGATTGGATGTGCAGTAAAGAAATCAATTAATTTTATAAATATATTGTTAGCCTTCGCACTCCAGATTCAAAAGAAAAATAGTGAAAAGAGAAACACGTTTCTTAATGATATCTGGAAAAAAATAGTTGTATTTTTCTTGTGGCATCAAAAAAAATGTATTCGATGCATTGATCTGATAGTGTTTCAAATTACCTGGGAGTTCTTTTGTACTAATGCCCCACTTACAGAACCCACTATCGCAACACGAAATAATAAAAATCTCCACCATGAACCACCTCCTATAATTCAGAAAATGTAGGATGAGTCCTGTGACAGCTCACAAATTTGCCCCAATACAACCTTGTAACGATGTTCAGTAATTTTAATTATTTTATCAACTTTAATATAAGCCTCGATTCTAATAAATAGCAAGTTATTTAGTTAAATACATTATATAAGGTTGTATTGGGGCAAATTTGTGAACTGTCACAGGACTCATCCTAGAATTTCCGAACTATAGTAAGCTATCTGCGTAAACTTGGGACTGGCAACCAAACGTCCTGGCTTTATTATTCAATTGGCGAATATGCCAGACCGGTATGAAATAAGTCTGGTCATACAAAGCAGAGGGATATTGCATTTAACGAACCATGAAACTTAACTGCTGTGTGTCTAAGACAAACTCTAATTGAAAAGGTTTACATACTCACTGGGATACCTTCTATGGATATTCACCCCAATAATACATGCAAAAGTGAGAAACATAAAAATATTAATGATCCACACACCTTATGTATGGTCAAATACCAAGTAACTCAATATTAAGATCATTCAAGAGTTGTATGAATATCCTCTTGAAGGCTTTTTGGAACGTGAGCGTATCGCGTCCTAGAGAGCTAGAACTGAAAGCGTAAACACACTGATAACTGATATATCGGAGGGCATTCCTGGAGACGCGGGTTCCGTCTACAATGGGCCAAATGGAGGTCTCTTGGAAGAGGGTTGGCGCAGACAATTTATCCCTTTTCGTAATTAGTGACATTTAATCAAATGGTTTGCCCAATATGCCTCTGTTTGCTCGGAATAGGACCTGAAGAAGTATATTTCTAGTTCACAGCCTCACAGTTCCACCTATCTAGACTGGTCTGATGTTTCGACACGAATGAATGAATGCATCTATAAAATATATTGTTTTTTTTTATTTAAAAAGTGAACATATAGTATAAACATTATTATATTGATAAAAAATTATACTTACGATCACGCAGTCTCTCTGTTTGGGTAGACAGAGAGAACATAATGCCGGCTTTCCTATTTTCATGTATATTTGTCGTTTCCTCTTCATTATTTATTTTATTGTAAAATATAATTCACTTGATTCAGTCATACTTTCTAGAGCATAATTAACTTGACAAATTAATACAAAATTACGAACTGAGTGTTCGACTGTTCTAAACCCCTACAGTGTATCGTTCTATGCATCCTGCACTATGGAAGTTGCCAATGACAATCTATTCCATTAAAGTAATCCTAAATCTAACCCTTATATAATAAGAGGGCTGCTACTTAAGTTTTGAGACAGACAAGTAAAAACAAATATTTATCATCGAAAATAGCTTTATTGTTTTTCAAAATACTCTCCATGAAGATCAATACACTTTTGCATCCGTTTGAACCAATTTTCGAAGCACTTTTTCCACTCCGAATGAGGTAACTTCAAAAATGGGTGCCAAATCAGGGCTGTACGGCGGATGACCCATCAATTCGATGTTTTGAGTGCTCAAAAAGTCACTTGTTTGAGCCGACGTGTGAGAGCTCGCATTGTCGTGGTAGAAAATGATCCGTCTTCGGCGGTTGGTTTTCCTCATTTCTCCGAACACTTCTGGCAAACAAATGGTGGTGAACAATTCAAAATTGACCGTACGAAGTTTCACTAAAGACAATGTTGCGACATGACCAGTTATACTGAAAAAACAAGCCACCATTTGCTTCGAAGTGCTTCGTGTGTGCGAACAACTTTTGTTTGATTTGGCTCGTCTTGAAAGATTCATATAGTCGACTGCTGTTTAGTTTCTGCCTCATATGCATAGATCCATGCTTCGTCGCCTGTCACGATCTTATAGACGTCTTTTGAAGCACCGCGATCGAATTTTTCAACATTTCTTTGGACCAATCGACACGAGCATTTTTTTGAGCGATTGTCAAATTATGCGGTATCCAACGCAAACAAATATACAATATTGAATGTATGCGAGTGGAATTAATATCCAAACATGCCTCAATCTCACGATAAGTCACATGACGATCTTGCAATATCAGTTCACGCACAGCATCGATGTTTTCTGGGACAAAAACCGATTTTGGACGACCTTTACGAAATTCGTCCTGGAGCGAACTACGACCACGATTGAATTCGGAAAACCAGCGAAACACAGTGGCCCGGGATAGTGCTTCATCACCAAAAGTCGAAGCGAGTTGATCGGCACACTGTTGTTGAGTTAGTCCACGTCGAAAATCATAAAAAATCATCGCACGAAAATGTTCACGATTTAATTCCATTTTTGGCCAAGATGAATATTTCAAGTCACTGTAAACAACACAAATAGCACTCGTATGACAAAACTTTCTGAGCACGTATACCATTAAAAACGTTAAAATTTACGATGCTGATGTCAGATTTGACATATATACACTGGTGTTGCCATATCTCAAAACTTAAGTAGCAACCCTCGTAGTAGCCCGATATTGCGTTTGCATCGGTTAAGGAATACGTAGATTGACGTAATGGATTTATTTAATATTGATGTTAACCAATTGACGGCAAATTTGTTTGATGTATTTTCCTGCTTTTCATGAATACAAGATTTATTATGTGGTTTTCAATCGAATGTTTAATAAATTCGTTTATATCTTTACGTATTTACTACATTGGATATGTTTTTATTTTATTATAATTGTTTAATCCTGCAGTTAAATATATTGAAAATAAAGGACTCAAAATTAAAGCCAGTTCAGTCGTTTCCACTACCATCTACGCTGTTATGGGGAATAAAATAAGCCTCTATCCAGCGCGATTTACGCTGGATGATCGAAACCTTCTTTATTTCCATTATAACCTTACCTAACCTAACCCAACAGGGAAAAAAACCAAAAAAATCTAACATAACCTAACCAAACCTAACTAACATAACCTAACCAAACCGAAGAATTTACACGATTGACGAAGAGAAAAATCTAAACAAATCTAACCTAACCTAGCCTAACCTAGCCTAACCTTACCTGACCTAACTCAACAGGGAAAAAAAACTAAACAAATCTAACCTAACTTAACCTAACCTAACTCAACAGGGAAAAAAACTAAACAAATCTAACCTAACTTAACCTAACCTAACCCAAAAGGAAAAATTTGTCATGTATTTTTTTAATGAAAAGTGAAGAATTTACACGACTGACGAAGAGAAAAATCTAAACAAATCTAACCTAACCTAGCCTAACCTAGCCTAACCTTACCTAACCTAACCCAACCAGGAAAACAAACGAAACAAATCTAACCTAACTTAACCTAATTCATCCCATGCCTCCCTCATCCCTCAGCCCCCAACCGTTGAAACGTGTATATCGGTATCAATTCGAACAGCATTTAGTCTTGTTTGCGCTCCCCTGAAGATGAGGTGAAAGCTTTGAAACCGGTAGGGTTATACCGTCACAAAAAAGTGGAATAACTATTGTTTGATAAAAATAAATTACAATGTCTTTAAACCTCCACAACGTTAATGCATTAACTGTAAACAACATAGTATATATTTAAGCTAAGTGAAATTTTTTAAGAAAGGCTAAGATATGTTTTGTCGTCATGATTTGAAAAAAAAACAAAACAACTAAATGCATAAAATATCATATATTATATATAAAATATATTTTATGCATAAAAAAGTTATCATTTATAGATAACTTACCAATTGTAAATATATAAAAAGATAACGATAACTACGAAGATAGATTCTGACAGAAATAGATGATAAAGTATGTATATGTTATAAAAGTACAGTTAATTAAGTTTTTTAACTGTAATTCCAGTATTCTTTATTCAATTTTCTTTTTCCGCCTCTTCCCCATTTATGACCAATTTTAATTTGTATTCATTTCATAAATTATTATTGTACTTTTGGTTTCGATTTGTTTTGTTTTTCTCTTCGTCAATCGTGTAAATTCTTCACTTTTCATTAAAAAAATACATGACAAATTTTCCCTGTTGGGTTAGGTTAGGTTAGATTACAATAAATATATACTTTCTAATCTTATTTCTTAAGTTGAGGAATTTTGAAATATACAAATTTAACCTAACTACAATATGTTTAAGTTATCGGATTTAAAGAACATCAAAAAATATTAACTATAATAAATGAATGAAAATAAATAATCAACATAAAATATGTTATATATGAAGGTTTCTTAAGAGTGCTCTGGTTTTTACACCTTTCTGTTTGGCTAGAAGATATTGCTAGACGACAATACATTTACCAGTTTGTATAACATACAATGAAAGTGTGATACAAAAAAAAATGTTCAGTTAAATAAATGCGACTTAAACAAAAGTGACTTATCAAAATTTTAGGTTTTAGCTTAACCCTACAGGTTTTAATTTTAGGTTGGAACTACATATTAGTGTGCGTGTGAAAGTACAGTTACTATAAAAACTTAAACTTTAATAATTCCATGAATAACAAAATAATAGAGCAAGTGATGGAGTTTAGGTATCTTGGAGTGAGCATCAGTAGCAATGGAAATCTGTATGATAAAACCTTGAGACAGGTCAATAAGGTGGCTGCAATATCGGGATGCCTAAGAACACCGGTGTGGAATAATAAACACATGATAATAGAAAGTAAAGTCAGAATATATAAGACATGTGTGAGACCGATATCCACCTACGGAATAGAAACCAGAGCAGACACATCTAGAACAAAATCTCTCCTGAGAACCTTGGAAATGAAAACACTGAGATGTATAACTGGAAACACACTAAGAGATAGAATCAGAAACACCGAAATAAGGAGAAAGTGTAGTACGGAAGACATCGTCAGGTGGGGAAGACAACGAAGACGACACTGGAACGAACATGAAAACAGAATGCAAGACGACAGATTTCCACGTGTCGCCCTTCAAGGGAACCCAGCCGGAAGAAGATTACTGGGAAGACCTCCGAAGAGATGGCGTGACAGCTGGCAATCCACGTCACAAGAAGGGGAACAGGCGGAACATAAAGATCATGATCTATAGGAACAGGAAGAAGAAGCTCGTGGCCAAATATACCGTTCGAAGAAGTTTGTGGTTACTGGAGGCGTTGAAGGACGAAGTACAAGAGAAAAAATTCCAATGCGTTAGACTGAAGTCAGAGACGCAACTGGACTACCCTTAGCAATTGCTCTTCGAGTCGCGCAATGCAGGGATGGATGGAAAGGAATCGTCAGAGGGTATCATGATAGTTATGATACTCGGTCATGAGCTACACGACAGGATAATAATGATGATTTATACGATAACACTTTCAAGTTAACGAGTTAGTAGATTTATTGCTTTGTCGTAATTTCTTGCAATCAACCAGCTTTACGTGACTCAGGTAAAGTGAAAATAAAGAAATATATAAATAACACATAATTAAAGTAACACAAACATCAAGGAAGAAAAGTACAGCAATGTTGAGGAGTGAGAGATTTGGTATATCTTAGGATTAATAATGCTTTAAGGGTATTTTCATAAATAACGTCGTCGTCGTTGCGCCCAGCAACTGACAACGCTGGAATAGCGAGAGGATCCTCGTAGTCGAGGATCCTCTCGCTATTCCAGCGTTGTCAGTTGGAAAGTGAAGCTGTGTTGTTAATTCTTCTTTTTTAAGTAAGTGTGCCGTTGCACACCAACAAATTTATCGACCACACCGCTGTACTAGATCGGATGGCAAACCGAAGTGAGACGATCGGAGCACATCGGCATGTTTTATTTACCCTTTTTGTAGTCTATTATTTACCCTTTTTTGAAAGAATAAATATGACCGAAGTCATATCTATCCTTATACCCCCAAATACTAGACGGGAAAAATGCCTGTGTCATTCGAGGGGAGTAGCAAAGTACGGGGTTCAAATCGGCGATCTTCCGCATCGAATTCCAGTTTGTTACCGCGCGACCATGCACCTCTGCTTTCATAAATATACTTACAACAAGAAACACATATGATTGAGCAAGAATGAACAGCAAAAGATGATGTGTAGTTTTATAGATTTGAAAGATAATTCATGTTCAGGAGCTCTGTAGGAATATAATGCAACTAAACTGACAAAAATCATAGAAGAGGTAGAGGAGAGGAATCGTAGCGACCTAACATCCAAACGATGCCCCTCACATCCCCATAAGACCATAATAGAGACAACCCTCAGACAAACGATCACACCCTGAAAAGCCCAACCAAAAATGTGTTAAACAAACATAAAATAAAAACTAGACTTGAAATTTGGGATATAAGACAGGTGTTTTGTCACTTAGATTACGAAGATAGCCATGACGTACATTGGGTGATAATTTATAAAAACTTATTTTTTTAGTTTAATTGTTTGTACTTGTTATTTGTTTTTATTTATTCAACACTTCATTGTAAAAAAAAACAATCTGGGGGACTAATTGCCAGACAAAAGTAAATAAAGGAAGTGAAATGGTCGCAAAAAATATTTAAATGACTATTCGTCTTTATGAAATGAATGAACACATATACACAATAAAAGTAAAAGTGAGATATGAATCAAAAGAAAAAGAAGGGATGGTGGAGAGGAATGAAAAATCGGGAATGAAAGACGTTATATTACTGACTAGAGTTTAAGAAGCTTTTCAGGCGCTTCTTAAAGGACCAAGGACGAAGCGATTCTAACATAACATTGGTTTGTAACTGATTCCAGAGTCTCACTGCATGGACAGTAAAGGACAACGTAAAGAAAGAAGAGCGGTGAACTGGGAAGACCAATAAACAATCTATGTTACTTTATATTATTTTATTGTAAAAATTAATCGTTTATCTTTAATTTTATATTACTTTACTTGTTTTATAGTTGAAAAGGTGGAAGGACAGCTGGACGTCATCATCACAGGACAGTCCACCGTCACAAACAGGTCATACGACCTAAACCAAGTGGAAGAAGAAGAAGAAGTTTTATAGTTCTGGAGAACTGCAACATGAGTTAACTAATATACAAAAACAAGAACAAAAGAAATAAATAAAGATTTAGCGCTTAAATATGAAAAAAATCTACACAATAAACCTAATGTCAAAGTGTCAGATTTCGCTTTACAAAAACATTGCCTAACAACAGGTCTGTCACTTTAATTGAAGTTTATTGTGCAGATTTAAAATGAAGTGCTGCAATATAAATACTAAATCAATTAATTACAAAAAATACTTTGTAATTTGTTTTATTAAACACTGTTTATTCCACAGTATGTAACGGTATAACCCTACCGGTTTCAAGGTTTTCACCTCATCGTCAGGAGAGTTCAAAGATGTCTTGTTTGTGCTTCCCTGATGATGAGGTGAAAACCTTGAAACAGGTAGGGCTATACCGTTACATATAGTGGAATAAACAGTGTTTAATAAAAAAAATTACAATGTCTTTAAACCTCCACATTGTTAATTCATTAACTATAAATTCCTTAACCATATATGTTATAATATTGTTAGGTCAAATTAATATTTTCGATATTTTCAGTATCTCAATAATCTTTCGTACCGTAGAACACTGGTAATTCTCGATAAACGGTATAACCTTACCGGTTTCAAGGATTTCACCTAATCGTCAGGGGAGCACAAAGAAGTCTTGTTTGTGATTCCCTGATGATAAGGGGAAAACCTAGAAACAGGTAGGGCTATACCGTTACATACAGTGTTTAATAAAAGCAAATTACATTGTCTTTAAACCTCCACAATGTATATGTCTTAACTGTAAATAATACAAAAAAAATTGTTTTTACGATAAGTTATCGAATGAGAATGCGCCCTTGGCGTGTTTAGTATATTCGTATTATTTCAAGAAAAATATTGCACTTATAACTCTATTTGACGATACATTTTCCCTAGCAATGGGCGCGAGCGACTGCGATCCGGTGGGAGGCGTGCCTACCTAATAAAAGCGACAAGAAGTCGGCCCGGAGGGTCAGTCGTACCGCAACCGTCGCGGGCGCTTCATTCGCCGCGGTTCCTCTGACTATAGACACCTTCTTGTTAACATTTTAACCATAAAATATACCTGTGACACCAACAATAGGACCCGATACTTCCCGTCTGTGAATAAAAAGTGATACGTTGAATCAACAGCTTTCTACAAGAAATCTGAAGGGATATCGTGAGTATAAAGTTTTTTTTTTTAAATAATTACTGTATTAATTATAATAAAATTCATATTTACTACACAAAAGTTTGAAACATATATTGAACACACTTTCGCCGTAAGCAAATTGGGTTTGTGAAATTTGTAATATGTTATAGGAACAAGGGAGACTTGTTCATTTTGAAATCTTATAGATTGGAAAATTTTACAATGTGTACCCTCCAGAGATACTTAAAAAATAACGACTTACTGGAGCCAAGGAAGTCAATTTAACATCAAGGGAAACATAAACTTTTGTTTTTAAATTCTTTTTTTTTTTTTTTAATTAAAATAAAAACAATTGAAATATAATTATTTACATTTGTTAAGTTTGTCAGTTATCTTCTCATCCATAATATAATATTTATTTAAACTTATTTACAAGTACTTCTAAATATTTTTCGGAGTTCTTGCTTTGTTAAATTGGTTTCAATGATGGCTGACGTTTTGAAGGTGTCGCAGCAGCCTTCATTCTCAGGATGATGTAAAAACTACATTTTTTTAATTGCTCTGAGAATGAAGGCTGCAAGGACCTTAATTGAAGCCAACTCAACACGACAAACCCTCCGAAAAAATATTTAAAATTTGTAGAAAACAACCATGAAAAACTTCAAATATACTCGTCTACTTAATAAGTAAATCTTTTGTGTCATTCTTAGCATAGTCAAGTGTAGAATGTTTTTAAGCTTTCTCCGACTCACGCTCTTTTTACGCCGTCCTTTACTGTTTAAGTAGTGAAGCTCTGGAACTTGTTATCAACTAACGTTTGATTTCCTCCGTTATTGATAAAAAAAATAAAAGTTAAAAAAAACTTTATCGCCAATCAGTAATGTAACGAGTTTCATTCCCAATTACTTTACACCTTTTCAAAATGTTCCTTTCTAATTATTTTTTTTACAAATAAAAAAATATTTTATTACTTTTGTAACTACATAACTTCCATTGTTATAATGTATATGGTTGGTTGGGAGGTATTGTTATTCTATGAAGAGTTAATAACATACACACATATCACCACGCCGTGTCCCTTGCAGCGAGTCAGAAATAATAGCTCTCCAAACTTTTCTATACAAGCACACATTTTTTTCCTTGTCGACTTTAAGAGTTTATAAATAATTGTCGAAATATATTTATCTTTTCACCCTATTTCCTTAATAATTTATTTAAATGGTTTATATGGAGATAACATCAGATCTATAGGGAGGCGATCAAATAAAAATAAATTAAATTGTTTTTAATACTTTATTTATTAATGTACATAAATTTATTCAATAAAAACATTAATACTCGGAATTTAAAGAGAAAGGTGTAAATTAAAAATTCGTCGAAAACTTGTTTTTCCTTGTGCCATGTTGCATCTTTATATGTGAGGAGCGTCTTTATTTTGCTTATTGAATAGTTGCTTCAATTAACAATAAAAAATTGATATGTTGATTCTTTTATGTTACAACGTTTTTAGGTTACACACAGAATACCTCCATGGTTTAGTAGGTAAGATGCCTGTAACCTGGGGGTTAATGGATCGAGACCTTTTGGTAACCAGATTTTTTTTAAAAGGTGTCATTCTATACATATATACTCGAATCAAACAATAAACGCTGACATGACCCTGTAGAATCAAACTCGAAATTACCGAGTGGACAATCATTTCAGCAACTAGATAACCGAGTTAGTCAAAGAGAATTTCGACAACCTTCGTGGCCTAGATGGTAAGATGCTTGTATCCCAATCCAGAGATTGCTAGTTCGATTCCCGTTGAAACACAGATAAAAAAAAAAAGAATTCCAGTCTGGTTTTCATTTAAGGACTCTATAACATATTTCTGGTTGGTTGGAAGTTATTCCCACATCTTCCAATCAACCAGAAATAAACTCACCAAGCTGTACTGTATACAGCGAATATAATAAAACCTCCAGTTTTTAATGTTACGATTTCGCTTGATCACGTCAACGGAAAATAACAAATATAATAAGTTTTATTTTATTTGCTTTACAAAACAACAGTTTTTTACACTAAATTACAAAATACTTAAATTTCAATATTTATTTTTGATAAAAGTATAATACATAAAAATTATATTAAAGAAGCATGAAAATATATTAAAAAATAATTTATAATATTGGTTCTAAAACTCAGTGCAACGATTGTAGAAAAATAAAAAATTATAACTGTAAGATGTGAAGTCAACTATGTTTACTAATAAACCGCTATTTGATTTTTCTCCCTGGCTCTATCCCAACTCATTGTCTGCGAAGACTGTTGGGGTCAGCTATCCTCGTCCTCAGGTTGTATGCTCTTCTGTCCCGGACTACGTCCCCCAGGCCGTGCCTCTGCATCAGGTTATCTTTTTGTACCACCCATGAATTCTTTGCTCTTCCTTTAGTTGTTATTCGAGGCAGATCCATGGAGATTGCCTGGTTCACAATGTGATCGGGTGCTCTGCGTCCAACGTGCCCATACCATCTCAATCGCCTCTCCTCCATCTTGCTGTTGATATATGTAACACCTAGGCTTCCACGAATGCGTAAGCTTTTTATTTTGTCTCTTAGAGACACAGCAGCTGACCATCTTAGCATGCGCATTTCAACAGTTTCTAGTTGCCTAGAGTAAGAGTTACATATCGTCCAGCATTCAGAGCCATAGAGGAGTGCGGGTCTGACAATCGTTTGGTATACTTTTCCTTTTAACTTTACTGGCATTTTCGGATCACATTGAACTCCCCCGTCATTGATCTAAACTTCATCCACCCCACACTAATTCTATGTGTTACATCTGCTGCACATCCTCCATCGCTATGGATGAGTGAGCCGAGATACTTAAAGGAGTCACAATTTGATAATGTTTCTCCGTCCATTTGCATTACGGGAGTGACAGCATTTGTGTTCTCGAATGGTAGGTACAGATACTCTGTTTTCTTTCTGCTCAGTCTAATAAAACGCTATTTCCAAAAACTAGTAAATTTTAAATCTATTTAAGTAAGTTACTTATCAGTAGTAAAACGATACGTTAGGGTAAATAAAGATTTAAAAGTAAAACCAGTTCGAGAATAACAATTTATCGAACCCGGGACGCCTGAATGCTAACCATTAGGTCAAAACGCCGACTATCTCGATGTTAGGTTCACCTCTCTCTCTGAACAAAGTTTTGTATCAAAATAAAATTTCTGCTACAAATTGAAATATATTTTTATCGATAATTATGACTTTACCTTTTAAAATGTTTACATCCATAGCCAATTTAAACATTGTATAATACATTCTCTTTGCCCTCATAATTACGAAACGTTTCTACTTTGCATTTAAAAATAAGTGAGCAATATGCCATATTCAAAAAGTTATGATGTTATTCAATAATCATATGGCGGAGATTAAAGTCGGCAATAACCTGTTTTTCTCTGAAACTTTAATTATTTAAAAGATATGAACCTTTTCCGAACGATCGGTTAAAATATTAACTGATTCTTACACGACAGAAATTGTCAGGTTTCTCAAAAATGAAATATAAGATAAAACAGGACATTCAAAGGTAAAAGAAAGAAAATTAAGTTACAACGACCGTCTTTCATTAGAATTTATTTACTAGAATATATTTATTAAATATGTAATCATACATCATCACGTCGTGTCCATTGCGGAGTAGACAGAGATAACATATCTTCGGACTTTTCCATCCAAGTATGTAACTTTCACCTCTTCCACATTTATTCATAATTTTCACAATACCTTTTTATCAAATAAGTATCAACCCACATTTAGTAATATATACAGGTTGCGTTTTATATTCCAGGCCGATGTTTTTCTTTTTGAAAAACTTTTAAATGATACACAATTTTATAATTTATATTTAATTGATTGATTATGTGGTCTTTACCATTATGTAGGAATATAATGTCGGTCAAGTGACCGCCTCTGGCCGTGGCGCAAACGCGAGCTCTTTCAAGCATATTTTTCATAACATTCTCGCAGACTTCTGGTATTATTGTATTTCAGCAATTTCCTTAAGCATCGGGCTTGTAATTGGTTTGTTGATGTATACCTTTACCTTTATCGGGGGTGGTCAAATCAGGAGATCGTGGGGAACAATCGATATCCCCACTTTTTGACATTATTCGGCCAGGAAAAGTTTCTCGCAACATTTGCATCGTAGCACGAGCTGTGTGTGATGTGGCACCGACCTGTTGGAACCACATGTGCTGTAGGCCTAATTGATCCAATTCGGGCAAAAGAAAGTTTACCAACATGTCACGATAGCGATCACCAGTAACTGTTGAATCCAAACCAAAAATGGTGGTCGTCTATACCGACCAGTAAAACCCGAACACTCAAATCTCGCCGCTGTTTATGGTCATTTTCCTGTAGTTCTTGTGTCAATTGAATTTTATACGGATAAAAATGCAAATCTTTTTTGATAATTTTTAACAAACATGATGGAGACATTCCCAATTCTTGTGCGCGGCGTCGATAAGAGGTGCACGGACGTTCACCAGCACTCTGCCTCACTGTATCAATATTTTCTGACTTACGTTGTCACCCAGACTTTGTTTTATCTCCTCGTGTATACTTATTTTCAAATTATTAACTACACGCTGAATGGTTGACTTGCTTGGCACATGATTTAAACAACAACAAAAAAACACGCAATTTTCTTCGCGAACTCACAATTGAACAATTATTTAAATAAAATGTTTTAATAACTTCAACACGTTGTTGCGGAATTAGATGCCCCATAATAAATTGTTATTGACCACTCTCCACGATTATCAAATATAAATTGACAAATAATAGCCAAATAAAAATGGTGGCAAAACAAAATCGGCCTGGAACATAAAATGCACCCTGTATTATAAGCCGTGCATTTTAAAATAATAACGTGCATTTTGAAATCAACAATTATTAAAAATAAATTTAAAACAACTTCATAACAATAAAAAATTGGGGGGTTGAATCGTTTTTGCATACTCGTATATACGTACGTCTAAATTTCTTAAGCAACATTTTGTTTCTCATTGAAAGTTTATTGTATTATTTTTATTTCTATTAAATGATCAATCAACTATAGTTTTTATTATTGCAAAGCTGATATATGGTAGTCATAAATATTATCAAATGAGTTCGCTTCTAAAAAGTCAACGCTTGGTAAAGTGTGAACATTTTAGAATCGGGCTAATTGATTTCAAACTTTGTCTCTCTGTGTTCAAGTCCTTTAATGTGATGTCTTCATTGTATCTTTCAAAGCTGTGTCTTAGAAGAACTTAAAACTTTACTGTTGATTTCTTCTTCATTTAGTAAATTGATTGTTCCAAACCTGATCCTGTGGTGTGGAATATTCTGACTTAGTGACAGAGTTATGTGGGTGCTGAAAACAATTGAAAACAACCCCTTTTAGGAGGTGATGTTATATGAACGCTACACATATACACTACACTAAGTACGTATGCGAATGTTGTCTTTTTATGAGTGGTTGTGTTACCAATATGTGTAGTGTCAAACCGCAAAGTTCATGCCTATTCAAATGGTTCTAAACTCGATATTTAGAATTATTTTCTCTCAACCACGATTTTCAATGTGTCCAAATCACCAATTCAGATATGTTGAAACATACCATACTAATATTCATAATAATAGTTACAAAAGGAAAACTTATATAGCACTGTTTAACTTGTGATTCGAACCCACTATTATTGATGAATTAAAAATATTACAAAATAAATACACGTAAGTAAACTGTAAATAAAGGAGGAAGGTAGTGGCTGTGGCATACGAAAGAAACAATATACGAGTATATTCTCGTACAGCGTGCACTGCTTCCCGCAAGACAAAGGTTAAACGTGTTTTCTTATAAATATACGTCAAAACTTGTTGGTTTTCGTTTACTTCCACGAAACCGAAGGCCCCAGGACTTGACCAATTTATCCTGGGTAAAACTTACGTCACTTGAATATTTAAAAGTTGTTTATCAACGGTTCGTCAAATGCTACGTTTGGTCAATGTTACTACATGGAGTGGAATCATGGACAATCAAAGTTGGTAGTATGAACCGACTGGAATCATTCAAAATGTGGATACACTAGAGAATGCTACGGATACCCTGGACGGATATGGTCAGCAACACTAGGGTTCTTCAACGAGCCAAAGTTGATAAAGAGTTGCTGACTAATATTAAAATCCGAAAGGTGTCCTATTTGGGTTATGTACTTAGAGGAGAAAAATACAAATTACTGCACCTGATCATCCGAGGCAAAATAGAGGATCAATGAGATGTTGGCAGGAGGCAAATATCCTGGCTCCGCAATATACGTGATTGGACTGGTATAAGGAACGTTGGGTTAGATTAGGTTTTTTCGAGCTGCCAGAAACAAACATGCCAACTCTCAGGTGATAGTCAACGTTGGGAGGATCTGACATGACTATGGAAGAAGAATAAGATCAACTAGATATTGGATATAAGTTAAAAAAAAACAAATTTAATTATTTTATATATTGTTTATAGTTAAAGCATTAACGTTGTGGAGGTTTAAAGACATTGTAATTTATTTTATCAAACATTGTTTATTCCACGTTTTTGTAACGGTATAACCCTACCGGTTTCAAGGCTTTCACCTCATCATCAGGGGAGCACATGTTCGAACAGAATTTAGTATTGTTTGTGCTCCCCTGAAGATGAGGTGAAATCCTTGAAACCGGTAGGTTTATACCGTTACAAAAAAGTGGAATAACCAGTGTTTGATAAAATTAATTACAATATATTTAATTATGATTTACAACTTATATAGTATGAACGTAAATAAGTATAAAGTACACGAGTATATATCCCATTTCTTAGATCTTTCCTTTATGTTTGTATCTTATACTTCAAGCACACTCTACACTGCAAACACACTTTCGCCTAAAGTCGAATGTGTTAACTATCACATATCGGTAGATCTACAAAATCTTGTTCAAGTCAAATTTATCGTTTTTAAATATTATGATGATGCGTTATTTTATGGCTTGGTAAGTATTAGGTGAACCAGCCCAAGGGTGTCTTGACGATTTCTCCCATAAAGAAGTGGTTTTTTTTTCAATAAGCCTTCTAAGATTTTCTTTTACGTATAGTTCCACAAGAAAATCACAATAGTGAATAGGCAAAGCACTGTTTCCCATTCGTCTCGTTTTCGCCCATACCTTGTCTGAATATGTCCACTTTTGATTTGTTATTATTCTTGGTATATGCAGTTTCAATTATAATTTATATATCATCACCATCAATTTCACGTCACATCCCTTTTGCAGCAAGAAAAGAAAACATCGCCTCATTCTTATCTGATATACATTTGTGCTTTTGCCATGCCCATACACTTCATTATACTCAGCCAGCAAATGCTGGAATGAGTTGCCCCAGGCCTTGAAGGAGCGGGTGAATAGTTATACCTTCAGAGATGCTCTAAAGTGTTATCTTCTGGGTAGTTAATGGGTTTCTCAGTGGTTAATGGGTCTCTTGTTTGCTTTTCTTTTCTTATTTTCTTTCTTTTCTCTCTTTTCGCTGGTGGTGAATCGAGGATTGTGCGTACGTGTTTGTGCGCTGTCTCCTCATTCATTCTATTAAAACTGCTTATCTATTTCAATGTATTACTGCCTAACTATTTCAATGTTGTCTCAACTATTTCAGTTCCCATTTGTCATTATGTAAAATTTGGACTCCTTTGAGGCTTTTCTTTTTTTCTTGTTCTTGCTGACAGTTAACCTGAGGTGGTATATGTGGGTTTACTTTTTATTTTGTTTTCGCCATACGTTTTTGGTTTTTTTTTTCTATTTATTATTTAATCTAGAGATATGCGGGGGTGTGGGATGGAAGCCCCCTGATACCCTTGCGGTCGGGCTCGCCCTACATTGGTGGGGTTTATCTCGGCCGGGGGAATGTTTGTGGGATGAGCCCGGACCTTTAAGTGTCTTCTTTCTTAATGTATTTTTTTTGTCATCTATTTATTTGCTGCGTTTTTTTTTTATATTCTTGTTCTACGTGTTCAAGGGTGTGGGCTGAAAAATATCTGGTGTCCCCGTGGCTGGGTTCGCCCTATATTGGTGGGTTGTATCTTGGCCGAGGGGATGTTATTAGATGAGCGCAGACTTTTTGATAGCTTCTGTATTTAATGTATTATCTGTAGTTTATGTGTTTTAGAAGTGTTATTTAAATATATTATGTACATACTATGTTGCTATCAATAAACCTATTATTTATTTATTATGCATAATTTTCTATGATAAAAGGTATTAAACTTTTTTCTCTTTCAGAATTTGATTATTATGGATAAATCTCTTTTTTATAAGCCTTCTCAAACTACTTATATATTATAAACTACTCAAATAGACTATTTTCATAAATAATTTATCATTTATTATTTATGTTTGACCAAACCATGCCAATATTCCTTTCTTCATCTTAAACACTGCATTTTAATTCAATCTGCATTTTTATCTCATTGTCTTCTTTTGAATTTGGCGAAACGCTCTGATTTCTGCCGCATTTATCTTTCATGCATCAACTTTTTCACCAAATCCAAGCTTCGCTTGCATATTCTAATGTTGGAACCAAGACTCCATTATGTGCAGTCATATTTACTTCTCTAGAAATGTTCCTTTTCTAGATCTGTTGCTAATCTTCTTTCAATATAGCACGCAACCATCCGATGTCAACATGTTCATAAGATATAAAATTTCCTCGACTTGTGAATTTGATTAATAAATTATAGAAAAGGCTGAAATTGATGTTATCAATAAGTGTGACGTAATACGAGTTATAAGCTATATAATTTCTTCAATAAATAAATAATTTAATTAAAAGCTATACTAGGTGATCTGGTGAGCTATCATCAAATATCTTATAACTTTTTTAATAATTTGAGTTGATTCATTTTATTAATAAATCCAACTGATATAATATTTATTTTTGAAGTGAAACTTCCATAGGGCGCGGTAGGACAAATTGGCCTGAACGTCACGAAAAGTGAAACGGTGTATTATTTTATTATTATTCAATTATTATTATTTAATATTTTATTTATTATTAATTTTTACTAATTATTTTAATATTACTTATTATTTTAATATTAATAATTATTTTTTAATAAAAATAATGAATATTATTTTAATATTATTAAGTGTATTATATTATTATGTAAATTATTATTAATTATTAAAATTATTATTATTTATTATTAAAAATAATTTTTTTTGTTATATATTACTTTTATATTAATATATTCATCAATTATTAATTTCATTTTATATTAAATTATTTTATTTAATATTTATTTTAATATTTATTTTATATATAAAATAATATTTAATACATAATTATAGTAATACATCTGTTATTATAACATTAATAATTATATTATAATTAATTAATAATATAATAATAATATTTATAATATATTGTTCATAAGAAAATAAAAATTATAAAATAATAAATATTGTAATTATAATATAAAAATATTAATATCTTTAAAATCAAAAAATATAAATTTAATATTATTAAGTGTATCGTATTCTTATTAAAATTATTATTATTTTTTATTAAAAATTATAATCATTTTTTTTTTTTATTTCATTAAGAGATTTTCTTGAATTAAATTCCACATCTCCATTTCCTAATCCTAAAAAAAATCGTTAACAAATGGAATAAAAGTAATGCATAAAATCAACTTTTCCTAGGAGCTAAGAAGTTTCACTTCTACCGCGCGAGAGTCACGCATGTGTTTTGTTTTGTATTTATTAATTAGAGCTTAAAATCTATTCCTTTCAGTATCTGATTTCATTTTGCTCAAATATCTAAAAATATGATTTTATTCGGTAAAGTTGTTTGTTTTTATGGATATATTTAACTACCACCTATAAAATTAACGCCGGTATATTAAATTTAATAGAGGTGATTCTACTTTCGGATCTAATGGATCTCTGTTAATAGTCGTACAGGGTGACAGATCAGGTGAATTCGAAGGCTGTTGGATAGTAATCGTGTTATTTTTGGTCAAAGACTCATGGAAATCATGTCTTTCGCGATTTCAACGCCGTCCTTTTTTTTGCATGAAATTGAGGTATTTCGGCACTAGTTTAGTATCGACACGTCTGAGGCCCAAATCACTAACCAAAATGTCTTGAGCGGATCCATAAGCAATGTTCAAATCCTCTCCCAGCTCTCTGATGGTCAATTTGCGGTTTTCGGCCAACATTTCTTTGATTTTATCGATGTTTTCGACTGCTACTGCGTTCGTCATCCTCGACCGATTCACGACCACTTCTGAAGCGTTCGTGTCACCGAAAAACACTTCTCCGACATTTCCAGGGTCTGCGGACCGTTAAATCCGTTTTTCACACAAAATTTAATGCAAACTCGTTGATGCACACTTGATGCCATTTTCAAACTTGTAAAAAATCGAAAACACGCACAAAGGTAGATGTACTCAGTACAGCGTAACTTTTACAAATGTGAAGCTATGACGCTGAAATTCAGAGGGAAGTGTCAATGGTAGATGTGGTAACCTAACAAAAAAAAAATTCCAATTGGGTGCCTGACAGCGTCACACGGTGGCCGGTCCTAAAGCTTTTCGAGCAAGGTAGTAGTACGTTACTTTCAATTTAGGGGTAGCTGAGTTTACAGCGCTACTTATCCATAAAGCTCCTTCTCGGTAGCATCTTGACCACCTTTAATTGTTTATTTATTTCATTTAAAAAAAAAAACAATCATAAACTAGTCATTCATCATAATATAAATAGGCAAAAACCCGTACGACGGTAGTCGGCAAAGAAAGTATACGAGAATTGAATTTTGAATACAAGAGAGCGAGAGAGGAATACTTCGATTATCTCCAAAAATAATTCGAAATTTGAATCTCGGTGGGTCCGTGATAAATGATCTTGTTCCATACGTTATTTCAAAAATGTAGAATTTGTTTTACTTCCGTGAATATTTCACTGGTTGCAACTAGTTTATGTTATTTATCCATACACTCTTTAATAATTTTGAACCTTAGTAGTACATTGTTACTGTCCATATGAAAAATAAAAATTATTCGACTTTATTTTTTTTTCCAAGAGAAATGAAATGAAAGCAGCGATTTCGCTCAATACGATTATATACTTATATGTCATACTTTACCCACAAGGACTCGTTTGCTCTGTATAGCATAAAATTTCATTGACACACAGAACACCCGTCAAAGAATGATGCATGGTAGGTGATCAATCTCAAACCCTTGAGAGCAGTTTGCATCATAAAGTATTTTCATTACACGATCCGTCACATGGACGCTAAAAATATTTATATTATATTTATCATTTTTCATGACTAACTCATTCCATTCTCATATCTTTCATACATAATTTAATATATCAGATCATGAATTATGGCTTTATAAAAATACTATATTATGGAGAGTGGCACATGGAATCTTGTTCACAATAGACTTCACTTAACACTTTGAAACTCGATTCTATGTTTTAATATGGTTTCAAAGGGATAGATTGTTTGGTTGTATTATATCTGAATCCCTTATTTAGACTACGTATTGAATATCCCAATCCAACGCACATCGGTGCCAAGTAACGTGTTCAAAGATCAGTTACTACTAGCAGTGAAAAATGAACTAGGGCACAACCGGTTAACCTTTCCTTCCCTGTGTTGGGTATCTTCAACACGTTGCTTCTAATAACCATCAATATCTCTATAAATATAATAAATACAAGGTTAAGATTTTAGGTATTCCTCCATAATATATTTACGCATTGATTTAAAAAATAATATTAATAATAATCAGAATTTATCGACTACATCGTTGGTATTTTGTGAAGATCGAAAACAAATTCGCATTTAAACGCTGTGAGTGCCACGAACTTGTGTCTTGACGATAGGTGAATAGTATGCGGGAAGCGCGACACTATATTCGCATCTCACTCTTGCATACTCCACTGAATTGCGAGGAGCTCAATTGTCTCAATCGTCGCAAGCGTAAGCCACACCGGGGTAAGCCACTGACGCTCCGCGCCGCAGTAGCTTCTGAGCTTGCAAATAGATTAGACCTACGCCCGTTCCGTGAGCGTTGCCAGATGGTTTTTTAATGTTTTCAGCAAATAAATCTCAATTATTATAATTTTTAACTTCAATTATAATTCATTAAGGGGATTATCTATGAATGTTCTTATTTTTCCGATTTAAAATCGCTAATTTTTGATCGCGTACTCACTACCCAACACCGGAGCGCGCGTTTAAATTTTAGCACCGTAAGGGAAGGGTTAAACATGCTTACTTTACCAAGAAATCAACGCATTAGTTACCCGTGATATTAACGTGTAAAGGAGTCGGAGGTAGAGAAACATCTAAGTATATAATATATTTTTTAAAATCAACTATATTTTCGTTGAGTTCGGTTTCCGTATTATCACGTAATTGATACATTTTTCCAAAAAAAAAAACATTTTTTATCCACTTTGCACAGATTTCTCCTGTTACACAAAGAGGGTCTGCTTATTCGTTAGGAATAATATCAGCCAGGATTCTTCTCATACTGCTAGTCGGTACCGAGAATATATCAACAGTGCCATTCAGTTGGTTCAATATCTCTATACCACGCGTGACTGAGTGTTTATCCATGATATTCGTCCTGTAAGTTAGTATATAGAACACAGGATGATTCCTTGCACGGCTATATATATTAGGTACACATAAACTTAGTGCTTCTAGAATCGCGGGACAGTTAAGGCAACCTTGGAAAACCTTAAGTAGGAATATCGCAATGGATTCTTGTCTTCTTGTTTCGAGGCTTCTATAGTTACACACCGTGAGAAGTTCGACATGTAGCAAATACTGACATGTAGGAAATCTTTTTGTACAACATTCAACATTTTAAACAATAGTTTCCTGAGTTTTAGCATGCACAACGCCTTAGATCAGGGGTCTCCAAACATTTTAGCCTAAGGGTCACACTGACTCCTCCACTAAGTCCCAAGGGCCAAGACCTAGCTAGCTCATCATACCAACATAATGTAGTTTTGAATTTTCGTATTGGGACTAGCCGACAAATGAGATATCTATGGCGCAGGTGCGGGGGTGGACTACGCTCCGTTTGCTATTTCGGTTGGTACTTAAGGGCAAGTGTCAAGGACATTTCATTGCGGCGGAGATAGCCGATGCGCGTGCTGTGCGTTACGTATTGTTACGATTACTTATGACAATTCTAAATGTATAGTAGTGACATCTTGTAGAGAGTAGAGAAGTTAAGTGTAGAACGTGAATTACCTATGTATGTCACTTATTGTAAGTTTTTAGGATAAATCTCTATTACAGTTAAAATGTTGAATTTCATTATGTATGTCAGTTATTGTGTTTCTTAATTGGTCATTAAATAAAAATATTTTATTATTATTTTGTATAATTTACTTACATTGTAAATTTTACAATGTAATCAAAATAAACTATGACGGGCCGGATACCGGGCATATCCGGCCCGCTGCCGCGGGCCGTTGTTGGTGGTGCTCCCGGGCCGGTGTTGGCCCACGGGTCGTAGTTTGGAGACCCCTGCCTTAGACAATAAATGCATGAATTCTTATGTTGCGTCATACATGAACAGTGACATATACATAAATCTGGAGACCAACTGCAGTCTCCGAGTTCTAATAGAAGAATGATTTTGAAGGGTACACCAAACATGTCAAAAAACGTCACTAAACATGTGCTGATATGTATTTCATAAACTGACAAAAAAGAATAACCCTACGAATGTTGAAAGGTATTTGCTAAACACACTAAGATAAGCGAGACCAATTACATGTGTAACAAGTGTGAAGTAGATCTCCACAAATTAGAATTTTTAGCAGAGTAACTATACTAGAACAATTAATTTAATTATTTCAAACAAATATTAAAAGTTTTAAAATAAATTTTACTTCGAAATATTTAAGTAAACCTTTCTCAAAAATAAGAATTCGTCAAAACAACCTGTCACTGGAAAAGGTTTTCTTGATTTCGATCGGGTTTTAAAGTGTTATAGGATTGACTCAAAAAGATTTATATAAAAATTCATGTTTTTAATAATCTCGACTTATTTTCGGTTTGATAAAAATATTTAAGCATACAAATAAGGTTCTTTTACGTCATTTCTATTTTTCTTCTTCTAGTATCGTCTGTTACCACTCCGGTGATTTCAACTTTGTTTAAAGCTGTTTGGAATAACAAAAAAGTGCTCTTGTTTGAAATTCGTGGCTTAGCAAGATGCCTATCTTTCTAACCAGAGGTTGTGGATACGACTTACGTTAATACCCGGTTTTTTTTCTTAAGATTCCTGTGTTGTTTTGACTTAAGTTTTCTTTTAATTTTTTTAATAGTCAACCCACCCACACTAGGTTGATTTGTGCCACCACGTTAAATCCTTTTATTTTTTTTAATAGGCAATCCACCTACACTAGGTTGATTTGTGCCACCACGTTAAATCCATTTAATTTTTTTAAAAGTCAACCCACCCACACTAGGTTGATTTGTGCCACCACGTTAAATCCTTTTATTTTTTTTAATAGGCAATCCACCTACACTAGGTTAATTTGTGCCACAACGTTAAATCCTTTTAATTTTTTTAATAGGCAATCAACCCACACTAGGTTGATTTGTGCCACCACGTTAAATCCTTTTAATTTTTTTAATAGTCTATCCACTCATACTAGGTTGCTTTGTGCCACCACGTTAAATCCTTTTAATTTTTTTAATAGTCAATCCACCCACACTAGGTTGATTTGTGCCACCACGTTAAATCCTTTTAATTTTTTTTAATAGTCAATCCACCCACATTAGGTTAATTTGTGCCACCACGTTAAATCCTTTTAATTTTTTTTAATAGTCAACCCACCCACACTAGGTTGATTTGTGCCACCACGTTAAATCCTTTTAATTTTTTTAATAGTCAACCCACCCACACTAGGTTGATTTGTGCCACCACGTTAAATCCTTTTAATTTTTTTAATAGTCTATCCACCCACACTGTTGATTTGTGCCACCACGTTAAATCCTTTTATTTTTTTTAATAGTCTATCCACCCACACTGTTGATTTGTGCCACCACGTTAAATCCTTTTATTTTTTTTAATAGGCAATCCACCTACACTAGGTTGATTTGTGCCCCCACGTTAAATCCTTTTATTTTTTTTTGATAGGCAATCCACCCACACTAGGTTGATTTGTGCCACCACGTTAAATCCTTTTATTTTTTTTAATATGCAATCCACCCACACTAGGTTGATTTGTGCCACCACGTTAAATCCTTTTATTTTTTTTAATAGTCAATCCACTCATACTAGGTTGCTTTGTGCCACCACGTTAAATCCTTTTAATTTTTTTAATAGTCAACCCACCCACACTAGGTTGATTTGTGCCACCACGTTAAATCCTTTTAATTTTTTTTAATAGTCAATCCACCCACACTAGGTTGATTTGTGCCACCACGTTAAATCCTTTTTAATTTTTTTTAAAAGTCAACCCACCCATACTAGGTTGATTTGTGCCACCACGTTAAATCCTTTTATTTTTTTAATAGGCAATCCACCCACACTAGGTTGACTTGTGCCACCACGTTAAAGTCACTGTGTAAATTACAGGAGTCAATAAATCAATTACAATTTTTTTTAAATTAAAGGTTCAACTGATTAAACTTTAAAAAACATAACAATTATTATTTCATATATTATAATCCCACGCGTTCTTCTTAGTATACGCATTCATTCCCAGATTAAAATAATTGTTCGGCTTTTTCTTGGTTATTAGATGCACTTTCTTTCAATATAAATCAACGTCATAGTCTTTTCTGTAATTACGAACTTTTCGGTCAATTTGGCCAAAATTAGATCAAATTTGATATATACTTGATTAACTTTTCCCTTCCGGTGCTAAAAAATAGCGTTCCGGTGCTGTGTATTCAATACACATCAATACACATGTAAACATGAGCGATATAAAATCGAAAAAATAAAAATACTCATAGCCAATCGCTTAAATTAATTAAATTTGATGTCAAAAGTGATAATAATTGAAATTTAATTGCTGAAAACATGAAAAAAACATCGGCCGACGTTCACAAACCGGGCGAAGAGACCACCTCAAATGGATGCCCTAGAGCTCGGAACACTAGCACTGTGTATGTTATACCTAGAAGGAAGAAACAACTGCGAACTGAGATTCTATTTCTTGCGTTCCCATATACCGAAATAGAGTGAGAGTGAGACGTGAATAGCGTCGCTTTTTCACCTATAGCGTTTTTTTAGAATGAATTTACCTACGTCACACACTGGCACACGTTTGATTGTATTGGTGAATTTATTCCCGATTTTCACAAAATATCTCTGATGTGGCCGATAAGTTTTAATTATTATTAATATTATTTTTTTCATTCAATGCGTAAATGTATTACGGAGGAATACCTAAAATCAACTCCCAGTATTTATTATATTTATAGAGATATCAAAGTTTTTAGAAGCAATGTGTACTAGTAACACATCACAGGACAGGAAAGGTTAAACAAAAATATACTTTGTCGATACCAACCTCACTCTCTTAAGTGATTTGTTCATTATTCGCGTTTTCTATGGTAATGAAAGTAAAAATGATTAACACCACATTTCAGCTACCATAATAATTTATCTATATTTTCATTCTCTTAAAGTTTGCGATTTTCACAAACAACCATATGGTAAGCAAATTATTTAAATAACTAAGTCATATTAGTTACGACCTCTCAATAATTGTAAAAGTATTTCAATACGCAGATGTTTCTGAAAATGACCTACTATACTTGAATACCATAACAGCGAAGAATGCTCCACGCGAACGGACTGTCAGAGAGAGAAATCCGTAACAGAACCAGAAAACCGGCCTCAATAGTGTATACTCGAGATTAGGGATAAGGTTAGAACGTAGATTTCAATACATAGATAACTCAGAATAACGACTTTGTGTCTTACAAGAAATATTCCTATCAACATTGATTTTCAATATTAGGAATAAGGCAACGACGAAGATTATATTTAATGTACTCGTATATACTCGTAATAACGACATTACGTCTTACATTAAATATTCACATCAATTGTGTAAGTCGTCAATATTAAGATTAGGTTAAAGACGAATATTTTAATACTCAGATGACATACTTGTAGAATAACGACATTATGTCTTATAAGAAATATTCACATCAATTGTGTAAGTCGTCAATATTAAGAATAAGATAAAGACGAATATTTCAATACTCAGATGACATACTCGTAGAATAACGACATTATGTCTTACAAGAAATATTTACATAAATTGTGTAGGTCGTCAATATTAAGAAAAAGATAAAGACGAATATTTCAATACTCAGATGACATACTCGTAGAATAACGACATTATGTCTTTCAAGAAATATTTACATCAATTGTGTAAGTCGTCAATATTAAGAATAAGATAAAGACGAATATTTAAATACTCGATGATATACTCGTAGAATAACGACATTATGTCTTAAAAGAAATATTCACATCAATTGTGTAAGTCGTCAATATTAAGAAAAAGATAAAGACGAATATTTCAATACTCAGATGACATACTCGTAGAATAACGACATTATGTCTTTCAAGAAATATTTACATCAATTGTGTAAGTCGTCAATATTAAGAATAAGATAAAGACGAATATTTCAATACTCGATGACATACTCGTAGAATAACGACATTATGTCTCAAAAGAAATATTCACATCAATTGTGTAAGTCGTCAATATTAAGAATAAAATAAAGACGAATACTTCAATACTCAGATGACATACTCGAAACATGTCATTAATTCTACTTCACGAAACTAGTTCCATTAATAGTTCACGAAACATGTCATTAATTCTAGTTTATTTACTTCATTTTAAAACAGTCTTCAATACTTTAATGTGTTGTTTTTTAAACTACATTATTAACGTTTCTCTTAACAGATCACTGCTAACAGTTTACATACGTGATATTTATTCCAACATTGTTGTGAAGAATGTCGAAGCGTTTCCATAATTTACATTTCAAATTAGTTTCAAGTCGCAAGGATATTTCAATATTTAATATCAATGAAATAACTCACGTTCCTTAAAACGTGAGCATTTATACATTACGCGTTATCAAAAAGCAGTGAAAGTTTTTACTGTTTGATGTTAAGAAAAAAGTTGTTTAATTAAATATTAATTTTGAGTGCACGTGCAATGTTTTCAAGTTAAAAACAATAAATGAAAACTGATCATATTTTACTGTTATCACAACCATTTCATAGGGTATTTTTCTGTTATCACAACCATTTCATAGGGTATTTTTCTGTTATCACAACCATTTTATAGGGTATTTTTTTCTATAATACATCAATTATTGATAATCTCCATGGTCTAGTTAATAAAATGTTGGTCTTCTATCCGGGGGTTTTAGGTTCGTCCCGATGGAAAAAAAGTTTGTTTGGTTAAATAATTCGTCTGGTAATAATACTCGCACGAGTTCGAGTTCGTGAACAAACGTCGTTACCTGTTCATGTGCTGTGATATTTCGAAACACCTTTTAATTGCCTGATCCAGTATTTCTTAACCAGAAGGCTCAATTACTAGGGTCAAAGACAATATTGTCTTCAACATGTCCGTTTCATCATTCATCGATATGCTGAGGGAGGGGTATCATAAAAATGTATAATTTAATTCGTTATTTCAATTATAGGGTCTGTTAATTGATCATTGTTGTTACCATTGTTAATATTTTGTTTATAGTTAAGGTATTAACGTTGTGGAGGTTTAAATACATTGTAATTTATTTCATCAAACACTGTTTATTCCACTTTTTTGTAACGGTATAACCCTACCGGTTTCAAGGCTTTCACCTCATCTTCAGAGGAGCACAAACAAAACTAAATTATGTTCGAACTAGCACCGATATACACGCTACAACGGTTTGGGACATTAAGGTTGGGGACTGAGGGCTGAGGGAGGCATGGGACGATCTCGCCCAGCAGCGGAGAGATTCTGGGAATATACTCGTATGTATTTACCAGATGTTCGGATCGATGTACTGACTTAGAAATTTCTAGGGCCTCTAATCTGTCCAATTTATTTCCGTTACTACTGATATATAAGAATTTGGCATCATCGATAGAAAAAGTATGGTTTTCACGGTGATAATGATTAGCCATTTCAGAATAAATTAGAGGATTTGTTAAGGCGGATTTGTGTTCACGATATCTCTTTTGAAAGGATCTTCCTGTCTTTTCTATATAGAAATTATCACAGTCAGCACATAAAAGTTTTGATTGTTTCATTAAATGGTGAAACCCACCAAATATTTTTAAGACATATTAAACATTTTGAATATTAGCGATCCTTTAAAGTTTTAGATTATGCGAAGTTAACGTCGGAGAGTTTTCAGATTTTTAATTTTTGGGAGACGATTTTGAACTGTCAAAAGCGTTGGTTTTTCCATAAAAACACACTTTTGTTTTCTTTAAAAGCTTTTATAATAAGGGTCATACAAACGTTTTTTTTTATGATTGGTTTGTTCAAAAGTTAAGGCACCTTACAGCACTGGTTAAAATATAATATAAAAAGTTCAAACTTAAAGATAGAATGTTGTCTCTTAAAATATATTTTAACAAGTGCTGTAAGGTGCAGTTTAAGGTATGCAGATGACATTCTTTATGTTTGATGGGTACCGATAGACAATTATACCTATTTCTTAAATATTTAAATTAACGTTAGAAGCGTGTATCTCGGTACCAGTTCGAACATAATTCAGTCTTGTTTGTGCTCCCTGATGATGAGGTGAAAGCCTTGAAACTGATAGGGTTATACCGTTACAAAAAGTTGAATAAACAGTGCTTGATATAACAAATTACAATGTCTTTAAACCTCCACAATGTTAATGCCTTAACTATAAATAATGTATAAATATCATCAAATTGAAAAGAAAGTCAAGTGTGGGCCTAGTTTTAGTGACAAACAAAGTGGTTCCGAACATTTTCTTTGTCTTTCGTGTTTAGCTAATTTTGATGCATCAAAATTAAATACTGCTATAGTGTTTTGTGTTGCCATGCAATTTTGAGGTATTGCGTTGTTATAATCACAGTAAGTACTTGTGTCTGTCACTTATGAGATTTGGCCGTTCATGAGAAATGTATGTTTTCTGATTATGGGTTGTTAGATATGTGAAAATGTAGCTATCATCACATTTATTGAATGTTTTATGACGGAAAATTTTACTTGATTCATATACTAGTTAGTTGCATTAGCATTATGAGTGTGTCAGATATAGTCAATCATTAAAACGAGTCGAATACTCTAGATATGGTTGGCTGCAAGTGGTTGCGACTAATTATTTATACAATACAAATTCAATCTGTGCAGCATAACAAGACTGCACAGATTGAATAATCAATTAGGTATTGTAAGGATTTTCACATGGCTTTAGCTACTTACAGGAGTAACATGAAGAAGCTGTTCTTACCGGATGAATTGACTTGTAACAACTTCCTTTGTTTATTTATTTTTTCAAAACAGGTTTAGCCCAATTACTTTGAAAATACAAGACATTAAAAAAGAAGAAAAATTACATAGAGGAAAAAAAAAATAAGTTAAAAAATTATACAAAATAAAAAATAATGCATATGCATACAAACGAGTATATATGTACACACAAACATATTACACACATATATTCACAGTCATTTAGGTATGTTGATGAGTGCTTTCTAACGCGCTCAATCTAAGAAGAAAATTTACTTTTGCTTTTGGTAATGTGATATGAAATATGTCAATATCCGAAGCAGTCCCGTTCAAAAGAGTTAAGGCCCTTCCAACTGGCATAGCGGCTGGAAGACCCGTTCTTGCGTATGTTATTGAGAACAGTTCTTGCCGGCGCAGTGTAGTGTAATTGTTAGGAACATTTAACGCTAATATTTGCAGTAATGCTGGACAGCTCACAACTCCTCGAACGAGTTTGACAACGTATACCAGGAGACGCAGATCTCTTCTTACGCTCAAGGAGTTATACCCGAGCATGCCCAGCAGGAACTGAGTAGGATAAATCCATGGATAGACACCGAACTCTCTCATATAGAGATTTGTTGTGTTGTTCGAATTGTACATTTTTCTTCGTATTGTATAACATAACTTACAATATTTTTTTAAAAATTACCATTTTGTGTCCTTTTCCACATTAAATATATAAAAAATTTACTCAAAGTAAAATAAATTGTATATTTTGTTAACGTATTTGATAGTTAAATGAAACACAGCGAGTTATAAAAAATATATAACGATGGTTTACTTTAACTTAACACATTTGCTGATACGAAGCGCTAGCTAATCTAATAAAGAATGGTCTTTTTATACTGATAAACTAAATAAATAAATATATACTTAGTATGACTGATAAACAAATATATATTTATATATACTTTACAGATAGACTCATAATGTTTACGTAGCATTCAGAAAAAAAATGATGACTTCAACTATATATTTCTCTACACGACGATTTTGGATTTGATTTTTAGTGGTAAACAATAATAAATGGTTCTTAGACCTTTGAGTCTTTGCATTAAAAATGATCTAACCCAGAAAAAAATAAGTTATAAATATGTTAGACTGAATTCTATGCCACGAGTAATAATGTTAATTAAGAATATTTATTTTATATCTTAATTTTATACGGAATGGAATCATGGACCCTCAAAGTTGGTAGTATGAACCGACTGGAAGCATTCGGAATGTGGATGCACCGGAGAATGCTACGGATACCCTGGACGGATATGGTCAGCAACACGAGGGTCCTTCAAAGAGCCAAAGTTTATAGAGAGTTGCTGACTTATATTAAAATCTGAAAGGTGTCCTACTTGGGTCATGTACACAGAGAAGCAAAGTACAAATTACTGCACTTTATCATCCAAGGCAAAATAGAAGGCCGAAGAAGTGTTTGCAGGAGGCAAATCTCCTGGTTCCGCAATATACGTGATTGGACTGGCATAAGGGGCGTTGGAGATCTTTTTCGGGCTGCCGGGGACAAAGATGTCTACTCTCAGGTGATATTCAACGTTGGGGGGACCTGACATGACACTGGGAAGAAGAAGAAGAATTATATTGCAAACTACAAACTTTCTTCACACTCGGCAAACGGAGGAAGACATGTTTATAAAAAGCGTCGTTATATTGGTTGGCATGGAGTTATTTGTTAAAAGTACTTCTTCTTTAAGTACCAGTTACGCATCATTGACTGGACATTCAAAGAATACATGTTTCATCGCTGAGGTCACATTCGCATATGGTAGAATTTACAACTTTGGTCTTTGTCAAATACGTATTTGATAAATTACACATATGAAATGATTGCCTAGGCATATACTCGTATACCTCTATCAAGGCTGTACTTGCGATGTTTTATAGTATTGTCCCTTTGTTCTCGATTCCGAATCGCATTAGTTTTGCAAATCATATGTAATTTTATTCAAGACTATTGAAACAAGATTAAACACAGGAACTTTATATAGAAGATTCATAGTGTTTTGAGGTGTATCTTTACCCAAGAAATTGACTTTTTCGTTCTCTTTGACAACGCAATCTTCACTAAACATACCTTTTTGGTTTATTTTCAAGTTTTAAAAAAAAAATCCTAATTTGTAGACATTTGAATTGTACCTGCAAATTAGAGATTTTTTTACATAAAAACAATCACTTGAAACCTATTTATGTCACAATCGCTGATAATTTTCTGTTTTTTTTTTATAGTTATTGTTTTTTGAGTTTCCTCACCCAACTTTTTCATTGTTGAAACAATTGTCTTGCGCACCGCTCAAGCAGAGATTTCCTATTGCAATTTCCAGTTCATCGCTCTTCCTTCTTCATGACGTCCTCTAATGTCCATGAGATTCGGGCTTGCTTCAAAAAGAGACTTAAAATTTGAAATATCTGTATTCAATAGCATGGTGTGTTCTTTCCTATTCCCTATTCTATTAGGTGTTAACATAAGTTGTGTCCGTTTTTTTTTCAAATTTTATAATGAGCACCAAAAGTAAAACAAAATAATAAAGGTTAGACGTCATTCGAAAGCAAATTTTCCGCTCTACAAGATATGGTGTTAGCTTTTACGTTATATACGAGTATATTATTTTATTTAATTTCAAGCTTTCAAAATGGAATATCAAGTAGACGAAAGTGAGCATTTTCGACACCTCCTTCTGTTCGCGTTCAATCGAGGAAATAAAGCTGTCAAAGCTGCTCGCGATATTTGCGAAGTGTACAGTGAAGATGATATGAAATAAAGGACAGCTCGTCGATGGTTTTTGTGTTTTAAATACGGTAACTTCGACTTGAAAGACATGGAGCGTTCCGGACGACCAGTGGACTT